>LR139992.1:0-21055 GCA_900659605.1 Tisbe holothuriae
AACTTAAATTTCTATGTACACTTTGTCCCCTAAAGTACACTATTTTCGGAGCACCTTTTGGCCCAAGTGTCACCTCAAATTGTCCCCTGAAGTACATTACTTTCAGATTTACTCTCTCATAGCACAGCTACACAGGGGGTAAGACCCCTGGCAATACACCAGTTAAATAGTGAGCATTGTCACACAAATTTTTTTCTTTAGCCTTGAAGGGGTTAAACTTTATGAACTAGGGTTGTTACACACCATTTTTGATTTTTTTAAAGGCCTTAAAAGTATATTTTCAAGACTTTTCCACCTTTGATCTAGTCAAATGGCAGATGAAAATTGGAATCTTGAAGGGTGAGTAAATATTCTCTGATATATGGTTTCAAGAAGAACAAACATAATTATTATTCCCTTCATTAAAATTCCTCACAATTCTTCCTAAAACAAGGCTATTGTTAGATGACTTACATGTTGCCTTGTTTTCTCGGATTCCGTTCTCGCTCCATAGATAATATGGTAGTTTCTATCACTCTGGCACTAAAACATAACAATAAACATGAATAAAAAAATAAGGTTAGGTCTGGTTAAGTGTCATTCAGTTTATAACCACTTACTTTAACAGCCACAGTCAAAAGAGCAACAAGAGTAAACACAAGAAGGATTTTCATTTTGGAATTATAGTATTGACAAACTAATGTTTTCTCAAAATTTCGTTCGCCCTCAATCATATGAAACTGTCCAGTTACTCTGAAATTTGGGAGGTGGCAGTATGTTCGTACATGTGTACAAATTAAACGGTCAATATACAGTAAAATACTAATTTGGTCCATAATGTCTTATGCTAACAGGAGATAGTAAACATACTTATTTATAATATACGAGTAATTGCACATAACATTATGCTACCCTTAAAGACTCATTAAGTGTCCTTTATTTTGCCTAATAACTTACTTGTAACAACACGTGTTAATGGGACAAAACAAATTTCCTGATCAGAGGTAAATTTTGTCTCTATTCTTATGCTTTTTGCGCGTTAATATCATGACTTTTTTATTTTTATGTGTTCAATACTCTGTTTTATTACAAAAAGTCCAAAAGTGATACATGTATGAACGATGCGATGTATTGATTAAAGTGTTTCTAGAGGACTATACTACTTGGGCTTTGTGATCAATCTGATACCAAATGATTTAAAAATTGTACATTGTAAAATTGGCAATAAGTCATAATGAATGTGAACTATTAATAGATTGTAATATTTTCATGCTTCATCTAAATATATACTCAGTTATATTTTCTGTTAATTAGACTATATTGGCTAATAAAAGGAATAAAAACGATCAAATACAATAATTATTAAACATATGCTACCCTTTAAGTCTCAAATGTCCTTATTTTGCTCTTTATACGTATAATCAGATATATTTCCCGTTAATTAGACTATATTGGATAATAAAAGGAATAAAAACAAATACAATAATTATTAAACATATGCTACCCTTTAAGTCTCAAATGCCCTTATTTTGCTCTTTATACGTATAATCAGATATATTTCCCGTTAATTAGACTATATTGGCTAAAATCTCTCCAATAAAACAAAGGCAACCAAAGCCAATCCTAGTCCACCCAAGAGGATGTAGAATGCAAGTTGCAATTGCTCCAATGTGAGGGGTTTGTTTGGTTGCATAGATTCAGTAACATCAGAACATTCCTGTTTAAGGTCAAACATTGTATAATTATTCTTCTGATTAAATAAATTTATTCAAACCATGAACCACTGCAAAGAAGACTACTGAAGTGTACCAAAATGGACTTAACTTGGTTAATTTAAAAGATATTGCTTTCTGCTTTAAACACAATTAAGTTGTGCTCATACAACACCAAAAACATTTTGTTTCATAGCTTAAGATGAAATCTTTCCATTGTATGACACTGCTCTTTTTTGGCAAACTCCTGTATGCAATACTACATATTTAGTAGAGTGCACAGTCCTCTCTGCAGTGGTCCCTGTTCAAACTTACAAGCTCTTCCCTGAGACTTTTCTGTTTTGTTTCATTAACAGAAAGTCTTCTAACATCTTTTCGAAAATCACTGCATTCAACTGGGTTGAGTCCTGGCACAAGTAAATCTGTTGTTAAGCCGTCAAAAAGCCCAGCCTATAAATAAGACTTAGAGTGGCTGCTTCATAGTTGCTGCTTAACAATCATTATGAATAAAAAGATTGTTTGGTACAAAGATAAGTAATACAATGTAAATATATATGTTATGCTTAAAATACATACATCAATTCTGTCCACAAAGTAGTTGAACATTCCAAAGTCCCAAACCCATGGAATCATATCAAATATTTTCTGAGCAATTCTACTCTTATTCTTTGGGAATCCAAATCCGCTCATTCTCAGAGACACAGGCGGGGAGTCATGAAAATCCCTACTCATCTCATATGTTATGCTTACTATGTTCTTAGTAATAATCATAATACTTAAGTGTGTGTTTTCCATCCTTGTCACAAGCCGGACTACCATCTAAACCAGTTCCAATATACACATGAGTCCCATCATATATGTCACTGTACAGCTATATTGGATGAATCATAAAGGTGTGTATAAAATATATCATTTTTTCACTTCTTCTTGCCTGCTTCAGTTCTTTATAAATATCAGCAAAGAGGTTCCTTGGACTTATTTCATTTTGAAGTCCTAGTGACTCTTTCTTCCATATAATGAAATCATGTGTAAATGTTCCCTCATCGACAATGACTGTCAACTCTGGTTGAAGCCTTAAATCCTCAAGTGAATTTATGTTTTTGCCCTGGTGCCGAACAAGGAGCTTGGCTACTATTTGACCTGAATTAAAATTAATTAATTAATATGGAAAAAACTAAAAAAAAACTTATCTCAAATCAAATAAAAATTGTTGCACATTTATTTAGTTATATATTCACATTCTAAATGTATATTTGCAGTACCTGAGAAACAAGCAGACATAAGTAAATTAGCAAAAGCAAATATAAGTAAGAAAAACTTTCTCTGCCATCTCATCTTATTGTGTAAACCACTTTTATCAAGCATAAATCCAAGTGCTTGCACTAATGCTCTAAAATATGATCTGTCTTGAGTTAAAAAGGATAAATATAACAATATCATAGATATAAATAGCATAGAATAGGTCATATTGTCAAACATTCCGACAAAGAATTGTCCATTTGTCTGTTCCAGAGCTTTCTTAGATGTGATTATAATGGCTCCATAGGATGTCACTGCTGAGAAGTCAAAGTATTGAAGCCGCTCCTGAGTGAATATAATTTCGGAGAATGCAAAATCGGCCTTGTCATCAGCAACTGTTTGCAAAACCTACATTATAGAATGTTTTAGTATAAAGTGATAAAGTGTCATGATTGAGGTGACCACATCCAAAAATGTACACATAAGTAAAACATGCTATAACTCCACAATAAATTCACAATTAGGCACCAATATGCACTTATTGAATGGGTAATTTGCTGTTTAATCAAGCACCATAAATGAATATGCACTTATTGAATGGCTAATTAGCTGTTTAATCAATTAGTACTTGTATTTTAACTGTAAACTACTAATAATCATGCTAAATACTCATGTCAAGATGGCTGGCCAAAATCCTGAAATTTGTTTTGATATTGTATAGTGTTACCGGGTGCAGTGTCATATTTTCATAATCCACAAGCTCCGTAACCACTTCAATTTGAGAATGGTCAATTCCACTTATTTGAAGGACATTCACCAAAGCCCAAACATTTAGACCTCTCCAAGCCGTGAAGTTCCCCTGTGGTTCAGGCCACACCATGCTAGGCCAGCACTCGCCAATGACCCGGAAACTCATTGTATTGTTGATCACCAGGCCCAAATGATTTTTCAGTAACCTGCCTGGACTTTCCGTCAAGTAGATTTAAGATGTACGAGTATATGATTTGCAGAAGTAATTGACTCTCTATTACCCTGTACTGTTATACTGTTGAGGGCTTTCAATGAAGTGACTGCAAAAAAGATTCGCATTTACATCTCTTATTATATTAAGATGTATGCGTACTATGTATAGGAGCTTGACACATTTTGCGATAACGGCTGCAGCTTCTTTACAAAAAAATTGCCTCATTGCTCTATTCCATTTCAATTAGAATATGAATATTATTGTTTCATATTCAGGCTTCTTGAATGTCAACAACATCAAGCACGCTTCCTCGCTTACGCATCTCCAAATAATTTAAAAAGTAACAGTAATATACATAACGATTTGCCAAGGCGTAAAGAGTTCTTATTTAGGAAACATGGTTTTCAAGGTGACGGTGCAATAAGTTATTAATGTATTCTTAGTTCGCGAAAATTGAAAAAAGTCCCACCATTTGATGCACCTTCTTCATTCGTATGCGTAAATTTTGACTTTTATAAGACAGGCCCATATATATTAATACGTTAAATCTTCCAGATAGGCCCTAGTGGATGATTTAATGTTGTCTAAATATCACAATCATATGCAGAATTCGGTATTCTGAATATTAAATGATGCATTTAATTTAAAAAAAAATACAGAACTGATAATGGTGTAAATACCATCATTTAGAGAGCTCCTAAACTGGAAGGAAGGAGAAAGATTTTTTTGGTTAAATCACAAAAAAAACTTATTTAGCTAACAAGGCATGAGTGTGTGTCAGTAGCTAGTAGGAAAGTATATGGTAAATTCGCCAATAAACTTCTTCTTTTACTCTAATTAAAAGAAGCATTGATATTAACTTGGAATTAATATACTACAGTACTTTATCAAAAGGGAAAATCATAAATGGGCAAAACACTAGTGTCCAGGAGGGGCAAAAAACTATTTACACACAAATGTAGTGTCAAAACAGTAAATGCTAGGTGCTTAAATACTAAATTGGAGCTCTAGTCATGCAATCATGTCAGACAGGTCTCATGGAAAAATCTTGCTTATTTAGGCCAGAAAAGCCCCGAAACAGGGAAGATTTTCCCCTTTTGATGATTTATTTGGCCACCAACAAGAAAAATCTTTTTGTGCACCTTATAATCACCCTAACTTTTTGCAAACAGTATCTTTAGAACATACTGATTCCAGAACAATTTGAATTGTTTAAAAAAATTAAGTATAAGTGGCTAAAAGAGCAGGTCAAAGGTGATAAAATATGACACACTGGAGTGGAAATACTTCATCAAAAGGGAAAATCTTCAATGAACATGTAAATACTCTGCAGATATAAGAGATATAAAAAATGTCATTAATATAACTTTTGCCTCTTAGGTAGTACTAATGATAATTGCAATAAAATTTTGAGCTAAATTTTGACCCCTTGTAATTTTCCCTTTTGATGCAGTAATGTAGAATGGCAGTACTGGGGCATACTAAATGTCTTGAAGTCTTATAGAGAGAATTGACGTTACTAACTATTGACATTTAAAAATCGGCTAAAGAAGCAGCTTTAGACAATCATTTTAGTTGTCGATCTCCCCCATTTTTACAGCAATATATGGCTATTTTGGCACTCAGAATACCGAAAAAAGGATACCGACTAGTGTAAAAATACCGAATGTTGGTACGGTATTGAAATAATACCGACTAATACCGCGGTATCGGTATATAGCACAATCATGCTTACATTGGAGTATTTAGTTGGATAGTGTATTCGACTGTCAGGTCAGGTTCAATTAAAATAAAGCAACCGGTCCAGGTTTTAGTCTAATTTATGCAGATGTTCCTCAGTACTCTGGCATCTTGAAATAATATAAGAGAGCAGAAGCCGGTTCCGTTCAATTTATTTTCCTTGCTAATCGATTAATCGTGATCCAAATCCGATTTCGCTGTATAAAATGGATCAGACTGGAGCCAATCCACCGGGCAAAGCGTAAAAAGTACGAACAGAAACCGGCTTCTCTGGCAGCTATCACTAACCAACAATTTGCTTGCGGAGAAGTGTACTAGGGATTTTTTCAATGTATGTTATCAATTATTACAATTGAAAACTCGTGTCTTTTATTTTATTTTAACACAACTTAATATAAATTAAATTATTAAGAAGTGTCAATTGACTTAATTATTACTTTTTTGTCTGATCAAAGTATGCACAATCCTGTAAACCCAGAACAACACCTCTATAAAGCCCATGAGTGATAGTCCTGTAAAGAGTCCAATATTTCCACCTAAAATATACATAATTAATTAAATGTAATGTATAGTGATTATAAAAATACTCTTAGCTTATCTTCTCAGCATTTTGTATAATAAGCATATAATAAAAATCAATAACTGACCTACAATTCCCACCACTTTCCAACCATCGTGACTCGCCACCTTTACAGAAACCCGTACAGTACCCGTAAGTCTTGCCTGGATGTGGATTTGGGACAAGTCACTCTCAACTTTCTCCAGACACCTAAAATATTGATACTAAGTACTTGTCATAAGTATTTGTGATGCTGTTTTACCTGTCAATTAAACCAATTTGTTTGACAGTAACTTTCCTTGAAGCGTCCTTCACATTGGCAATGCTGATGTCATGGAAGCGGCCACGATGGGTTCTTAATAAACATAAACACATTTTAGAAGACAAATACCCTTGAAATAAATAAAGTAAAACGGACCGTTACAAGTTATAATGTGCTTTTTTTGTTCTGTAATAAAAGTTTTAATTATACCTCATTCTCCTCCAGTTAAACTGTTCACTAATAGAATTAATCGAGTAATATGCCAGGTATATCATTTCTTCACTTTTGCATTCTAGTGTTGGATCCATTTTAAGTGTGGTATAGCCCTTGTGGAATCTAAATTAGGATATTAAGTATGTACTGTTGCCAGTTTTCAGCGTAATTAAACAATATTTAGTCTTTACATTAACCATATTAGAACAGAATTAATTTCTTATTGATCTCACAGTAAACCTATTGCACTTCAATTACTAAATATCTGCCTACCGAGTATAATCACAAGATTCTTCACATTCACAATTTTTCAACACATTAACATCAGACAAATTCCCAATGAAGTAAGTGTGGTGATTATTGGTACAAACTCCAACTCCATGTCTAATTTGATGAGAGTAATTAAAATGTTTTATTGTAATTATGCACTAAAAAGTGGCACCTCTTTCCAACTATATTCCACGGCATACAGTTCATATTTTGTCTGACAATATTTATTGCACACTCCCATTGGCATGCCTTCTTTGTATAGTATTTGAACATGGTCATATTTGGATGCTACAATAAAAATTACACACATATATATTGAAATATTAATGAAGTACCTCAATTTCTTCTCTGAATCTGCATTTCCGTCTTTGCGGACTGAAGCCCCTGATACCTTCAGTGGCTTTGTTGATAATAGGTGTCAGTCGAATGGTCACATCCTGACCACCAAGGAATTCAAGTCCACTTTGCAGGACTTCAAAATAGTCATCAGGATGGTTGATGCTTAGTCTAAATTAAGTCTTATTGGTAGGGTAGGACTGATATATTTAGTAATACTCTAAAGAACAATTTTGTACCATAATGCCAGGCATGAACTACTTCAGATCAGATCAACTGTAACACTATATGCTAGTATAGTTAACACCATAATTATGCTAGTATAGAGTTTTACGCTGTGTCTAGAGAGGGTCGTGGCAGCCAGGGAGCTGCGACGACCTCTTATGACAGGAGAGGAAACTGTCGCTGAGTTTGGCAAATCTACTTCAGTGCTGAGTGATTTTGCTAATTACGTTAGAGATTGGGAGAGTCATTTTCGAAATGTTCCGTCACACTTCCGTGAAATCTCCGGGCCTCCGTCAATACCGGAAAATGTCCTTTTTTACTCTCCAAACCTATAACGTAATTAGCTCCGGACACACAGTGTGTATGTCCGTATGTATGTTTCCTATCCTGGCGACTTCGTCGCATATCCCTGGTGGCAGCCCCGCTCGCAAAGAATGTGTTCCCTTCAGCCCATAGGGTAGTAGGCACCCCCTGCGACAAAATAGAGGCAATCTGGGCAAAGCTATTTCAATGAACATTAATTGGTTGTGCTCTAAATATAAAAACAGGGATGTACATCAAAATATATATAAAAGGTCTCCTAGTTTGAACCTTTAAATATATGATCATTTTTGCCAGTTATCTTCATCAAAACGACTCTTATTGTAATTTAGAAGCAGATGCACAACGTCATAGTTACTTGAAAGATCCTTTATCTGATCCAAACACATCCAATTTATGGTGATCTAGCAACAGAGTTGTCTCCGCAACTTCATGCAAAGCAGCATAGTTGTATTTCTCCATTTTCCGGTTAGTGCGATAGACAGAGTCAAAGTTATTCACATATGGAATATTGTAAAATGTATTGGCAATATTATTGCCACCAAATGTACTGCATATTCCTAAGTTGGTCAGACTGTGGGTGAACAATTGGTCACATTGATCAGCTGTGAAATTAAGTGTACTTTCCATAGGCACCTTTACTATTACATTTACCTCGACTCAATACATTACTTTCACAACTTAATAGCAAATTCAAACGTTTCATGTTCCTCTGTAGTAATGTTTCTTCCTCTATGAATTCAATATTGTGCTCCAAAAATGCTTTCTTCTCAGCAATATGATATCCAAGGTGCTGGACATTTAAGAAGCTGCCGTTGCTCAGTTTTAGCAAGTTGAGATCTTCATAGGCAGTCCAAGCAAAGGGAAATTCATCAAAGTTACCTTTAATGAAACGACTTAGAACATGATGGGACATGCCTTGGTTTTACTGCCTCATATTAATGTGATTTGCGAATCCTAGCATTATAAATAAGTGGTGTGTGGCCTAAGTGAATGTACCTACTGAATGACTGAACAGGGGGAAATTACATAAGTACACATAGGTGTATGTTAAGTGGGATCGCAAGGTACCAGTCCTGGTGTCTCTCATCATTATTATATATTCTATAGTATTGTATTGATCTGTTCAGCTGATTTACTGTGTAAGCAAGTTCTTAAAGCTTCCTATCAAATGTCATGCTCCTATTCTAGTAAGTGTAGCTAACTCAATATTATAATATTATATTTATAGTTACCATAGTTGAACCCGCTGTACAAATCCTGCCACTGCACCTTGGTCAACACTTGGTTAGCCAATACTTGTGACAATCTCATTGTTTTCATAATGTCTAGCTCTGTGCCACGAAGGTATTCACCAAATGTATTTTCCTCAACAAACTGTAAAAAATGTCAAGTTACTTATAATAGCTTTCAGGGTTAAAATGAAACATTTAGAATCAGCAAATATGTAGTTAATATTGCCTTTGAATCCATATGAAGTTAATGATGTCATTTCAGCTGTCCAAATGATAAGAAGCCCAAGGTGCCAAATTTGTTTATAGTGTCAATACAGACAATAAGACATACTTTTAATAGTCTTTGTTGGCTCTTCCAAAAGTTATAATGTCAACTAGAGAGCTCTTATCATTTGGACAGCCGATTTAGTCACCTATTCCCGTAATTATGTTCAATTTGGATGTATTCGAAGTATAACATCGATATGTTCTTTCTTTGTTACCTTTTCTAGTACTTTATAAACTAGTTGCTTCTTTAATGTCTCATTCTTAGCTGTTTCCATTGTGTATATTTTTGAGTATCCATAGTGTGGCTGTAGCATGTTGTAGTGAACATCTTTCCATGATACAGGGTCTCTTTTGGGCATTAAAATTGCAGGCAGATCGTTGATGGCTGTGATCTTTTTTAGCTTGGAACTCTGTGTATACCTGGGTTATTTAGTACATTAAACTATAAAGAACGATATTAATTTTGAACGATATTTCTCAGTAGTATAGTGTACCCGTAGTTTCTTTTGAAAAATGTAATATGCGATAAATGTTATCAAATCTAATTAATCTTTTGCATCTTTGCCCGTTACAACTTAGAATTATTCTGACGTCCAAAAACGAACAGACAAAAATAATTTGGCAGACATAAATGCTTCTCAGGGACACATTTTTAAAGTTATCACAAAAGTTATACTTCAGAGCTAACATACCAATTTAAGAAACTAAATAAAACACTAAAATATAACAACATACCCATAAAGCACTGCCACAAGTTGTTCCTGTATTTCCTCCTCCATTTCTGAAGCATAACTAATAAAGTGTTCCAAAGCCACCAGAGGATACTGCGCAAAAGCACCAACTTTGTTTGGATTCTTTGATGCTGGATCTTCAAAGCCTTCAAGGGTCCAAGAATCACCATCAGTGTAAAAGTCCTGCAGAGAGGTTTTCATGTCAGTGAGTTATTCAATTTGTTAGCGTAATCTAAAATAGTCCATTAATTAAACATAATGCCGCGTTCCCTTTGCAGCTGATTAAATTTTATAGTTGTCTTGAGAGCAGAATAAGGCAAAAACTTGGCTCTTCCATAATCTCAGGTTTGAATGGTTACCAGTCCTAATAGATCCATGATTGTTCTATGATTACAATCGTAAAGTCCACACAAAGAGGTGGACAAAAACTACCAATCAATAACCACGACAACTATAACCACAGCTCAGCAGCTACCACAAATACCAGCAAAATATCTTTCTTTCATTTTTTCAGAATGAAATTTTAATTTACATTATATAAACTTCATTCTTGTCTTATTTTCAACATAATTAACAGGGAAACGTACCTGGATAGGCTTGATTGGATCCAACAATCTAGTTATTTTAGACCCATACATTGTTTGTAACCCACCTGTTAATAAATCAAAATACAATTATCAAGTAATTTTCCTTTATTTTAATCTGGACATTTGACTTAATTAGGTGTCTTGAATACATAATTATTAATTATAACAAGCAAGTATTGATCTTAATTATACCTTGAATTTTTATTTATGAGCTGATTAACTTTAATTATCAAACATGCTCACCTACAATATATAATGCCAAAGCCATGTACTGCAATGTCATTGGACATCCCCCATACAAATGTGAATTGAATTCAGTGACATTTGTGCAATCTTGGCCAGGTCTGTACTTGGCATTGTCAACTGCTAGAAGCCAATCAGAGTGGAGAATGGGAGGGACTGGCAACACTTGAGGCGAGTCTACAATGTATGTATTACTTTTGTGGGAAAACGTTTCACTTCAGTTAGCAGCTAGTAAGTCAAAAGGGAGGGGGGGGGGCGAAACCCCCATGGCGGAATTGTTAGCTGGTTAGGGTATGAGACTTCCATGCAAGGGGGGCTGGGGTTTGAATCCCGGCCCGGCGCTTGGATTTTTCAAATGCGCCAAAAAGCTGCCACAAAAATGCCTATGATTGTGCGACGGGCTATTGCAAATAAATAAAAAGGTATGCACAGCAAATATTTTTAAAAAAAGTCAAAAAAGAATGGACTGGTGAAATCTTGATAAATAATGTCATTAATAATTTTCAACAATTTTATTATTCCTATTATTAAAATGCTTTAAAAATAGGGATTACTGGTGCTTTCTCCACGCAGAGCTTTGGAAATCATCATGTTGTCTCGCATTTCCGAATCAAGTGGGTCACCCATAAAGTAGTTGCTCAAACGCCTAAGAACCTTCATGTAATATTTTGGAATTTCCATATTTATATGACTAGGGAGGCCTGGAAAAATGTAGGAAAGACTTCAAGAGTATTAAAAAACATATTAACTAGAGTGACTTACTGCCTGAATAGAAGATGGCTGAAAGGAAAAATGTTTCAATTAAAATTTAAGGCAACCTTGCACATACATTGCTCTATATACCTGAACTCATATCCAAGTTGAATGATTGTCTGGTTGCCCACTCTAACATCTTAAATGGTTTGCTTGATCTTATACTAATATGTGAAGATTCACATGAGTTAGATCCTTGGCAGTCAACATCAAGTTGATTAAACAAGATTTTCACTGCATTCCAACGATCGTAAAGCTGAAAAGCAGTCGAGTACAGAGCAGACTTGCAGGGCATGTACAGGGTGATCAATCAAAAGTGTGCTGAAGTAAAAGAGCCATTACACTTACATAGCATACTTTACAAAAATGCCTCTGAAGTAAAAGATGCTGTAAATTTATTGCAATTTATAGTACAATTCCTGTTTAGCTCATATTTGAATAAATTTGTAAAAAAAAATCATTTTTGTGGGTACCCCATTTGAGAGTAACTTCAAGTTAGGGGCCAAAATCAACTTTATTGAAAAGTGCAACTGCCCATCAGATCCAGCAAGCATGGGTTAAAGATTACCAATATGGTCAAGTACAATGACAGTATACTAAAATGGAGTAATTGTGAGCAATATATGAAAACAAAAAGTCAACAGCTTGACCAATAGCCCAAGTTTTGCAACCTCAAACTTTAGTGATGCAGTGAAAATATTACTTTAAATAAAAAATAAAAAAGTGGTACCTCACACGTATTTAAAAATATTTATGGCATATAAATAAAATTTCTTAAAAACAACTACTGTACCAAAAATTGCATTAAATTTTGAGATGGTTTTGCGTCACAAACTTTTTTCTAAAGTCCAGTATATCTGTGTAATTATTATTTATTTCCGCACACTTTTGATTGACCACCCTGTAATATGGTTATTAAAGATCTTCATCTCTGATATTATACCTGATCTGCACATATTGTAATGGCAGGATGTACAACAGAACTCATATCAATTTCTTGTTCAATGGTTGCAATGGGGTTATCATAAATGTGTGCGATGCTATCATATACAATGTATACCCCCACTATGAGACCAGTGGCAATACAAATAATCCTGAAAAGAAGTAATCTAATCTGTATGTAACGGTAATTTGTAAAGTATATATGAATAGTAAAATAATTATTACCAAAATATGTATGAGCAGACACTAGAAATGAATTGTGTGCCGTTGATGCTTGACAAAGATAAATATTGGTCTAATTCCAGGCTTAAGGGATGTTTGTCTTCCTCTGTATCATCATCTGTGTCTTCACTTTTAAAACAACTCTACAAAATGCATTATACTGTATAAACCATATTTAATTAAGTCATGAGCTTAACAAATGTACAAAAATAGCACTGTTAAAATATTCTGCATGCTTTGTATTTCTTCTAATAATATTTTAATATAGCACCCATGTTTTAAGGAGAGGGTGCCAATGCAATTCCAAAATTACTTCATTTGCAATTTCAAACATATAATAGTTTTATTACCTGGTACCCAATCCAAAATATAAACTCAATTCCACCAAGAATGCAAAACCCACAAATCAATCCTAGATTTCCACCAATAAATCCAATCATGCCCCAAGCGGAATATTTATAGTCCACAAAAGTCTTCACAACTCCCAAAGGAGCAATTTGAATTTCAAGTATTGATATATCCTTTTGAAGATTTTCTTTGCAGTAACTTAAGGGTTCAAATTTACCAGTGCCTCCCATGATAAGCTATAATGTGATTATTACTCATTACTAAATGCATGTAGAAAAATTTAATTAAGAAGATGATTTTGCCCTACAATCTTTTTTTACTTAGCAATGCAATACATCTGGGTAAAACAGGAAGTACCGCTATCATATACAGAACCATCACTTAATATGTGTGAATAGTACATTATATAGTGAATTTACATTACCTGCTCTATGCCTAACATGAGCCTATCTCCACCTTCTTGAATATTCTTTGTCACTGTGTCATACACCTCCTTTTTGTGACAATATTCTTCTTCATTTAAAACAAGCGAATTTATACTTGAGATATCAAATGAAACCCATTCACAATCATTTGGACAGGAACATTGATTCAAGTGAAAGATGGATCCATTTAACCTTAAAATTACTTTTTTATTTAAACACCCCCAACTGAAAAGCTACATTAAAAGATACTGTATTATGCTTGGAAACAGTAGTTCTAAATATTATTATATTTAAATGTCACTTCTTCAAGTTCTTTGGTATGTATAGTGCTATGTTTTCATATTTGCAAACTTAAAAAATGAATATTCATAATCAGCCACAACATTTCAATTAGCTGTGTATTACTGATCTACCTGGCATTTCGAAATTCCAGAATCTTGGAGCTGCCAATGCAATAGGGAATGTCTTCATTGTGTACTCTTGGAATTGGTACCCCAACAGGAATGCATTTGACAGTTTCAATTGCAAGCATCAAACTGCATTCAAGTATACATGTGCTCTGAGAATACATGTTGAACATGGATTGTTTAATATCATTTTGATTCTGTTGCCTGCATTCTGAATGCCTGTCCCCTTTCAAACCTGCATGTTGAAGGTGATATATACACATTAGTGCAACCAATAATTACATAATATCAGACCATACAATGTCATCAAATATGCAGTAATTATAACGTTGCATAGTGATTAGTTAAATACTCCTATACCTGTTGCCGAGATGTGTAACTGTGGAAGCACTTTGATATCACTTCTCAGTCCTACTGGTAAATGTATTGCGCCTGTTCCTAGGGTTGTATCCAAAGCGGAAAATCCATTTCCAATATTGATTGCAAAGCCGTTATTGTTCCCATTTGTAAGTTGAGCATCGTGGCTTTGTAGGATAAATATGAGCGGATATCTACAAGTACGAACAACAGTACAAGATGATTACAAATCTTTTATTACACATAGTGCTGGGCTGTAACTAGCTTACAATGGCTGCCAGCATAACGTAAGTCGAACATGCCATTACAAGTGTCATTAGTAAAATACTAACCTGCTTCCAGTGCCAGATATCATTTCCAAACTTTCTTCTCTCTTTATAGAAAATACATCATTAAATGCTTCAATAAAGTCCCCTGGCTGGAAAAGGCTTTCTATATGCATTGCATTAAAGGAACTGCACACTCCAATATCAGTGGGTAAATGGCTTAATAAGTCATCACAGGTTTGACCAACATAACTACAGTACAAATTCAATATTAGATTAGTCAGAACAGGACCTGGTAAATATAGTTTATCTGTATATAAGAGTAATAACTAACAAGACTGATTATCCCGACCACAAGTCTCATTGATGGGCTCTATGTTTCAATTGATTCCTCGTATATTAATGTTGGTATCAACGTATAGGATAATTTTGGGTGCCTAAAGATCCAGCTAGCATCTGGTCTTTACTAAGATAATAACAGACCCAAATTCATGTCTACTAACCTGCAGTATCCTATCATTTCCAACTTTCGAAAACTTCTAATATGATACGGCTCTACAGTGTAGTTTACTAATATATTATAGGCTTCCTGGTCTGGGAGGGAGTCAAAATCTTCATAATCTGCCAATTTAATGTCTTTCCAAATGTCTGATGGTTCTTTGTTACTGCCAGACACATCAAATCCAACTATTGTGTCCTTTAACCGATTAATTAGTTAAAATTATATATTACGTAGATAGTGATAGTAACTCACCTCTATGTTTGTTCTTGCATTCTCATCAGAAGCCAGAGAATCTGACAAATACGATTGCAGTGATGCATGTTTACCATAGAAATTACGCTTGAAATCTGAAAAAATACAGGTGTAATTCATTGCATCAGATTTAAGGACAAGAATATACTATATAACAGTATTTAAATGTATCTCCATTCTCCAATGAAACATACATCATCAAAAGTTACCAAATTGTTAGGCAACATCGCATGCAGTAGTAGCTTACCTCCCATAAAAATAGACTCCAAATCAAATTTGTCAAGAAGCTTATAGTTTGGGTTAATGAGTCCCTCAATGGATGCATCATTTAGATCCCTAAGAGAGTATCCAAGATCCTGCAGAGCTTTGGAAAACAGGTTTCTGAAATTTTACATATACAATTGCCAAGTATTACACTATTTTATAAAATACATTACATTTCCTTCTCTTTTACTTCAATGTGACCAAGTACATGAGAGTATTTTGCAATTAATAGTGGCAGGTAATATCCATTAGATTGAAGAACCTCCTAAATATAATATTTCAATGTAGAAGTACACAATACACACAACTGATCATTTGATCAAGTAATTAGTAATAAATGCTCAAAAGAAGAGAAATGAAACAAATCAAGTTTTAAGCCATGTTACCTGCACATTTAACAAATTAATGTTATCCCTATTTAGGCTCAATATCTCTCCACCACCATAGAGAAAATTAGCGGCAATGTCGCTCACAAAGACATTGTTCAACCCATTTCCATATAAAGCCTGAGTTTGTAAATATGTTTTGAAAATACAAGTATATGGTCCAATTTCTACTTACATTCATCAGTTCAGCACTGAATTGTATCCAAGCGGTGTGTAGATTTTCTCTTTGGTTAGAGGTTACCATAGTGGATAAATGAGACCTATAGAAGGAAAGAGACTTACACAATATCAATTTCCATTTGTATATACTTGAAATTAGTTTACCCGTCTTCCTTAATCCTTGTCAAAAGAAAATAGAGAATCTGTCCAATGTCATTTACAACCCTTGAATAGGCAAAGTTCATCTTTAAAATTTCCGCCTTGGCTGAATAATAAGCATCTGAACCCAAGTCTTGCTATATGAATGTATATTGACTTATTATAATAGGATATGATACAAGATATTTCATCATACTTTACAAAAGTCCGGATTATCTACACAGTATGGCTTATTGCAGAAACTGTAGTCAAAGGAATACCGTATTTGATCTAAAAGTAACAGAACATCAAAATGCAGCTCTGAAGAAAGGTGACGCTGCAGTAGTCTTTAATGTCAATAACCTTTAGTCATTACTATTGTCGCAAATCACCTGACTGCGTTTGGGTAACATTTTTAGTAATATTTGGTTTTCCATACCGACCTACCTTTCTGTATTAAAATTGTGTTACCCTTTTAACACAATAATTAATTAATTAATCCAAAATTTGAAAAAATATGTACTTTTAAACCTATGTGGGGCTCTAGAAGGCCATAAAATGAAAAAAATGTTTGGAGTGATTTGTTTACAAAAAGTACTCAGCTGAGTTCCTCAGTCAAACTCAAAATATAGTCATTGAAGTACATACAAACATAAAGGGCTTTGAAATCAATGGTGGGGCAGCTGTACTAACATAGGATGTGATAGGTAACGGATAGGAAAACCATGTAAGATTTATAAATACATCGTTGAAATTTGCAGACTATAAGCTGAATTAAGTGAACTATACAAAATTTTACCCAGGTATTTAAGATTCTCAGAGCATAGAGCTTCATCAACATGGCATATACAGTTTGCGAGAGGAGGAAGAGCGCATTCAACATACATGCCCCCATTGCCGTAAAAATTATCTTGCAGGTATTGGCCGGTGGTGTCGCATTCAGAGCTGGGGAAGCCATGGGGAAGGGATAAACCTGAAATGGTACAGCATCAGATAGAATTCATGTGTTACCTCTAGCTCTATCAATTAATATGTGAGGTACTGTAGAAAGAATAAAAAGGCTTGGGAGGTCAACTGAACTCATTTGCCAATTTTTTTGAAACAACTCTTGTAACTCTTGTATTACTAATATGACAATATATAAATTAAATATATAATTATGTGAATTTTAAGAATTTATACAAAAATGTGATAAATTTAACATATACAATATGGAATTAAATATCAATGTGAATAATCTTGTTTATGTTTAATTACACCTACTTCTAGAATTTATATCAAACGTATATTGCTGATCTGCCTGAATCCCAATCCAGAACCTGTTTGCATGCTGCTTGAGCAAATCCAGAAGGTGCTGGATGGCATTTCCTTTCTTTGCCTCAAGCACTAGGCGAGGAAATATGGAAAACATTCCAGATTCCAGGAGAATTGGATCCGCTTGAAAAGAAATAAACTGCATTGTATATCAGATAGATCTAACCAAGTTTCTGTGCAGCAACTGTATAGTACGGGACAATAATATAAGGCAGCAAAGACAGGTATAGTTATTACTATACATAATTGACTCATATCAAACCTAAAAAAAATATTACCAGTTGTGAGGTTATCTATCCTGGACCTATTATCCATGACATTATCCACCCAATCTAAAAAGTTGTCAAGGACTACTGAAAAATCCTGTCTAATCTTGCTCTCTTTTGATTCACAGTGATTGGGTTGGTCAATATCTTGTTTGCAGTGGAAATCGGCAAGGCTCAGAATGGCTCTAAAATGAACTTAATGGTAACAACAATACAGGCTCCACAATGGTTCATTAGGAGTAGAAAGTCTGGTTTGTATAAAATAAAATACATACATATATACATGATACATACATACATGTAGAAACCCAAATGTAAAACTATAATTTCAACGTCTTTACTATTTTGTTGTATACCTTTCCAAATTGAGTGGATCTGGATTCTGAGCTGAGCAAATTGTGACAGTTGGAAATGGAATTAAACTTGGATCATAATCATAGGATTCAATTGTTGTGGCAAGTTCACTTAATAATTCAGAAAATTAAAATATTACTTGAATTAATAAAGTAAAATATTTACTCGCTGTTCATTTCAATGACTGTAGTTGTGACAAGAATTATGCTTGCTGTGGTCATAGCAAAAACAATCAAAATCCAGAAGATAAGTTCATATCTACAATCAAAAATTAATCATGTGACTGTGTTGACGGCATTAAGTATTTCATGACGATTGTGTCTCTATTTTATCATAGAGCTGCTTATTCTCGCACACTTTTTCAAGTAAGTATTTTTGCTTGCCTGACAAGATTATATATTGTACCGTGCATGTTAACTGTAAGTCTGTAACACAAATTTTACCCAGTCACTGTGGAGGTACCACAGAAGACACAAAAATAAGCACGTTTGCCTTTTTCAAAATGTCTAGTAACTGTTAGTACCTAACAAAAGGTGGCATGTGGAAGAAAACCAAATGGCCCTTAACTTTACGGCTTGATATTAAGATTGAATAGGTGGGTACCCCACATTGTTATTATACCTGTTACGCCCCACAAAAAGGTATCCAAGACCATGAATTGATGCTTTGCTACAAAATGACAGAATACTGTCTCGTATAGCATAATACGACCGCTTTAGGAGGCCTTTCATATTGAAACTGACTATAATTGAAGGTGTGTACCATGTAAAGAACAACAAATAGCCGTGAGGTTTAGACTGTTTTATTGCTGTTGACATATGTACAATAATTATTGATACAGGGTACGGGTGGCATTAAAGGATTGGGCAAATTGCTTCTTCAAGTAATGAAAAACTAATGAGCTCTGGATGAACTTAGGTAACGTAAAAGCGCAGTAGCTGTTGATATAATACATTGGTAGTTTTGTGAGTAATAATATGATGTTAATAGATTATATTAATTATGTACATGTTTATGAAAATAATTATTGGCTTTGACAATATATATGTGGAAAGTTCACATGGTTAAAATTTGATTTTATCTTTACGTGTCTTGTTGAAATTGGCATATGGTCAATTATAATTGGATCTCTATTACAAGGGTTGTGTAAAAAATATATTATCGACATTTAACTTTGAGCACCCTGTCATTTAGGTAGACAGCGTCAATAATATTTACACATAATATAATGACCAAATATATATTTAAAGGAAACTCTAAAACAAATTGTTTGTGGCATGACTTGTATATTGAAAACATATTTCATAAAGGATCAATTTATACCTACCACAAAATCAATCCAAGAACCCAATAATACTAAAATGTTTATTAGAAACAAACAAATATAAGCTCAAAGACAAGGGGGGCCGTGGTAGCGTAAAGCATAAGGCGTCGGCCTGCGACAGTGATGGTCGTAGGTTCGAATCCCCCCCTCGTCCCTATATACCGTCCAGTAGGATGGTCTCTCACACCTGCTTTACCACTCACACACGCATTACGCGCATACACTCACACACCCACCATACGCATGCACTCCCACACGCACTCAAACACACTGAAAAATAGAAGCTTCGGCACTAGATCCACAGATGGCGCTCCGTGGGAAAATAAAGGCACTCAGTCCACAACAATAACAAACAAAGACAACTCTCAACGCCTCAGCGCGAAAATACGAACATCACAAATATAATAGGCTACACTAATCAAAGTACTATATCATGGTTAATATAAGTGCCTCTGGGCAGGAGTTCTCCCACCTCACGGGGGTGAAGGGAGGACACAATCCATAATAGAGGATAAGCCATATGGCGAACTGGTGGATGAGCCTGAAAGGGTAGTCCCTGGAATAAACCAAAGGCCGCAAACTAACAGTAGCGGGTGTTAGGCCAGGGGCGATCCAGTAAGTAAAAAGTAAAAAAAATCACTCTTCATTGAGGTCTATTAAATTTTAACTGTACAATAACAGTATATATGTGAATAATTGTAAAATTAATTGATTAAAAAGTATATTAAATGTACGAATATGACTGTAAATAATATGTAATAACCTAAAACAGTGTATTTTGATTGTAATATGGTGTAAACTTTAATTTCAATGTGAATTTTATGTAAATTTAAATGTACAAATAAACGATTGAAATGATATTCATATGAAGCCTTTCTCACATTGATAATTTATTATAGTCCTTAATTTTCCTGCAATCATTATTTGTCCAGCTTTTACTTTCTATCATCATTCAATTTCAATCCCGTGGACGGAAATGGAAATATGTCATTTTGATGCATTTTCTTTTTTTCATTCATTCCGAATTCTTTTTATGCCAACTTGTGGTCAGTCCAGAATTAGACTTGACCAGGAACAGATCGAGACATTAAAATAATGCTGGAAATGTGAGTTTATCTTCTCTCTGGTTTATCATATACAAAGATATCCTAACAAAGGTGCCAAACGTTTATCTTGTCCCTTCTTCTGGTTACCAGTGATTTAATCCTTGAAGACTTTTTATATACTGTATATCTGTTTTAAAAGAATGCAAACGAAGGTTGCTATTTCATTCCATGAGTCATTTAACATTTTTTTATGAATATTTAATGCATGTGTGATTTGTCATCGTGGCCTTTTCAAAATAGAAAGAAAGAGGAGTTACCATGAAGTTTTATTGTTCACATCTAGCTCTACATCGAGTAGCCGTCAATGTTCTTCTTCAGTTTGTCCGGTAGAAAGTAAAAATAACCCCTTTCAACGCAATTCGACCTTTTTGCGGACCAGAGCATGAC
>LR139993.1:0-21036 GCA_900659605.1 Tisbe holothuriae
TACAACAATCCAACTAATGTAACTTTTTAAGCGATCACGTCGCAATGGCATTAGAATGATACAGCGAGACTGAGCCTAGTTACAAGGCACGTACTGCAGATTTAGAAAACGGGATATATTTTAGAAATCAAGACAAGTACGATTTGAGTGTAATGGTGTCAAAAGTCTCCAGTGACGGCGGACACCGCACAGACCCATTTTATATTTTCCCATGCTTGTTTTCCTCTCCTCATCCGAACCTAATTAGTTCTGACTCACGACCGCAGGAAAGAGATTGAGAAATTGGGGCCTTCTCATCGCTCTAATAACACATCAAGCAAGTCAGCTTATCCACATTCGCCGCAAAACTGAGGCTAGACCTTCACACAGTCGAGATAGATGTGTTTTAAAGCCTTTTGCCAACACACGGGTGATGATTATTCTTATTATACGCTCTCGTACTTTTGGAATCTTGCCTCCCATGAAGTCGTCTTCATCGCTCGCTCGTTCGTTCTACCTAATCACGAGTTTTTGAGGTTTTGAACTCTCTCATATTATCATCAAAAAAGCTGGTTGCGCTGCTGCTGCCGTGATGAGAAGAAGAGGCTCCTTCTTCTTCTCCTTCTTCTTGCTTCCTTTGGCGAATGCATTCTTCCATCTTGAAAAGAACTTCTTCTTCTTCATTCTCTTCTGGCGTCGTCTTTCGTGTTTTCCGGCCTCCTCCTCTTCTTCTCCTTTAGTCTTTAGTTGCGCATCGGATTGCATTGAACAAAGAAGAAATGAAGGATTTGTGAACAAATTGCACACAGTGAAAATGAATGAATACAGCTGACGAATATCAAGTGAAATCGGAAGTGGTCGCTCAACTCTTCAATTCAGCAGAGGTCACGTGTGTGCGCGTAAGTGAGGCGGCAACCGATCATCATATCAGATAATGATAATGTAAGAACAGCAGTCTGAAGGAGAAGGATCATTTCCACCTTTGATTCAATGACGGGAGCTGTCAGGAGATTGAGACGTTGGAGAAAGTCTGAATGCGAAAATGGTCATTTCTTCCCTCATTTCCTCTTCGCTCCATTGAAACTCTGATGCATCATCTGATGAATGCAGGAATGAAGAAGCTTAATTCTAAATGGGGGAAAGTTGCTCGTGTGCATGTGTGAATAAATTGCCACTTTCAAATGTAATTTAAGCGCGCTTTCTTCGTCAGCGGCTATTGTTGTTATTTTACGCTCTTGAAATTTCCATGCAATATTATTCTTTCTCTGTATAGATCCCTCTTTTATTATCCCCCTTTTGAGCGCCATATAACAATATCCTCCCTCCTCCCACCCTGCTTACTTCAAAAAGTAACTTTTCCACAACTCCTGAGTGCCTTTAAAAGTATCCCTCCCAGTCCCTTTCATCCATGCATACTCTATCCCTCATATCGGAGTAGGAGGGGGTTGCTGAAATGGGGTTTATTCATACATGCCGAAATGTCCGTCGCTGAATCCGTCCCCGTCATGATATTCTAATCTGCAGTCAACTTGTCCAAACCTCGCGCCATCATCATTACTCAAAATGGTAAAAGCTTGATCACGCGTGGACTATGTCCGAAAAGGAAGACCGGTCGTAAAAGGGTGGGTGGGTGTATTACAGTGGGTGGCCAGACAAGCATGATGTATATAATGCATCATGCAGTGTTTTTGTTGACAAGAGGAGTCACTTTCTCTCCCCTCGCTTGTCCATCTTTCACTCTGCTGTAGGATGAAATTGTAGCTTTGTCAGTCGGTTCTTTTCTCCTCCTCTTGGGGGTTTAAAAAAGACGTTTTTGGCGGGAGGAGAAGATGTTAATGGTCATGTAATAGGCTCTTAATGACTCTGTGCAATTTTCCCCCTCAGAATAATATAAGAGAGAGAGTTAAAAACTTCTTCTTCTCTTGCCAAAAGCGAATTAGTGGGAGGCCGATGTTCACAGCTAGAGAAAATCGTTTTTTTGTAGCCGACGACGACGATGAAGAAGAAGAAAAATAGGGAATTATAACCGTTTTATGACACCCAGCGGCAGCAGCATCGCGGAATTAAGCTCAAGGAGGAGAACAAAAGCACCCGCAGAGAGGGGTTTAATTCCTTTTTGGCACATTCCAAGCTATATCTGCCCATTTTTCTCATGGCTTAACAACGACGGTAGCAGCATTATATTCGAATAGCTTTGTTATTATTATTTCAGACCTGCCATATCCATCTCTAATGTTGTTATATTCGACATTTTCGAGAGACATTTTATGACCTTAGGATCGTGCTGAGTCACGCACGCGTAGACGGAATAAAAACCAACTTTCTGCCCAAATCATTGCTGATGAGCAGCGAGATAATATTGTTATTAAAAACGACGTTTTTCCACCAGATAGAAATCGCGCGCGCTTTTTCTTCTCCTTCTCCTCGCATGACATGAATTGATGAATTCATCAGAAAAATATACACAAATAAAAACGTTACATTGAGAATCATCATCTTCTTCTTCTTCTTCCTTGGCCTGAATTGAGCTGTTTGAAACTGGAATCCATTATGGCCAAGATTGAAATCAATTTAATGTTTGAAATTGGAGCCATGAGGACGAAGACGAAGAAGAAGAAGTGAGCCCATTCAACTGATCTTAATGTCCTCCTCCTCGATCCACGAGCTACTCCTAAGTCTCTAAAGTAGTTCATGGAATGTAAATCCTTTTGTTCCTCCATCTTCTCATTATACGAGACTGATGCATCCTTTCAACGACGTTAAAAAGATCGACCGCAGATCCTCATCCATTTATTCTTCTTTTCTGCATCAGAGGATGAAAAAGTTTTTGAATGGGCTTTTCACGTCAATAACTGAGGAGAAAGAAATGGGGACAAATTGCGGAGGAAATTAAGTGCGTCTAGGAGCTGGCGGTGCAAAAATTGACGGATCGATGCTGCCGTTGCCATTAACAGGGTTGCCAGTTTGGACTTTGGCTCTTTCTTAGTATGATAGTGTCTAAGTCAATTTATTGGCAAGCCTGCTACAAATTGGGCATTTTCATAACCAGGGATACCAGTTTGTAATGATACCGAAAAGATGCATATTGTCATTCCTGTGACACAAACGGTTTCCCCGTCTAAAAATGGTTGGATTTTGCACAAATTAATCTCCTGCTTCCACTTTACTTTTTGCACTGCTCGACTCCTCTTTGTTGTTGAAAGGGGGATTCGAGTGATAACAGTTGTGAGATGAGCAGAAGGATGATGCACTTAATATTATTATGATTATAAGACATCCTACTACATGAGAACAGGCTTATAAAACTCAAAGAGGGTGCATATTCCACTTTTATTACAACATTTTATCGCTCTTTTTTGCCAAAAAAATCCAATGTGAGTTGAAATGTGAAATGGACTGGAACACGAAAATTGATCGTAATTGAACAGTCGAATTTTATCATTATTGTCACGGCAACTGAAATTCAACTTTAATAATTCAACACGGTCGGCATTAAAAAGGTCATTTCTCTCACTACATTAGTCCTCAGCCCCACTTGGGTGGTTGTGCTCCGTGATAATGATTTACAAGGCTGGGAATTTGCATTAAAATGTAGTCGCCGCATGTAATAATGAATTCAGAAACGTTGTTTGTACACGATGCTAATCGGAGCAGTCATGCCTGTCAAGCAGGGGTTGAGAATATTCATGGTGATAGTAATGCTGCCCTGAAGCCCACTTAATAATATATAGCCCTGCTGCTCTCAGTACGCATTTCATAGTATTTATTTATGTGCTCTTTTGCCCCCTCTTAGGCCCCCTGGCATTGCTCTGGCTTTGTTTGACCTTTGGGTCCAAGCTCGTAAAACATTTTCTTTCAACGGCTTCGCTTTTTGTTGCTGCTCCGCGCCTCCATATTAGTACTGCACAAATGATACCAGGGATGCCAATTAATGACTTAATAATGGAGTTGCACAATTTCATCCCTTACTCTCATGCCATATAATAAAACAACGTAGCTGTTGCCATATTCAACAACACATGAAAGCCACACTCTCTCTGCATTAGTTTATCGTCGTCATCATCATCGCAGCCATTCTCTGGGGCTATTAGGCAAATGAAAATTCCTATTCAAAGGCGACTCAGCCTCAAAGGGGCATCTCGCATTTCACAGCTCAACATAATAATATACACATAACACACCCTTTTTCATACCATGTATACCCATGACATTAGAGCAGCAGACCGTGCTTATGCACAACAAGCCACTTCATACAAGGCTTTCTCTTTAAACGCGATTGCGTTCAGTAGCATAAAATGGGTGGGAAGACCAAAACAAGGCCAACAGCTATCTATTTCGAACCCCCTTCCAACCCATGTAATTGGCTCTATTTGGCTATATATGAAAGAGGGAGAAGGAAATAAGCCACGAAATGATAGCATTTTAGGGCCGTTTTGTCAGTCGACATTCGGACTCAATGTGCAGAAAATGTGTCAAACCCTTTCCTGAAGTGATAGTGACTCGTTTCCCCCTCCACAGTGATTTCTTCTTCCCCTCGCAATGTGTGCCACACATACAATCTGTGACACCCTAAACCGGTTCCACTCGGATCGAAGAAGACCACGAAACTCTAATCGAGGCAATGCCATATGATAGAGTTTAATTTGGGTTAAACTAGATGAATCAGGACACAAAACGGTCTGATTTGACTGTATCAGCCACTGAATTACGCATCAGTGTCAAGATTTTGCACCAAGAAGCCTTTCTCGAGCGGCACTTACTAGTACAAGACTTTTACAAGCCAACATTGCCAGAGGAAAGGAAGGAGGGAAGTAGGACGTGACTCTAATGCTAATTTTCTATCGGAGGAAAGAGCGCAACTTTTTTCTGTGCATAGTTTCGCGCGCAGAATGAGGAAGTTAGAAGAAGAAGAATTTCGCACTTTAAGCCGATAGGGATGCTGGATTAAGGACAGTTTTATTGAGCTATTTAATTAACTTCTACAGAGTAACCTTCTCGCATAATATAAAATGGCAACCCTAACTCTGCTTCATGAAGATAGGATGAAAATCGCATCGAAAGAAGAGTTAGGTTTAGAAACTTTTGCTAACTCCTCGACCTCTATCTTACTCCAAGGGTGTCACGGCAGCAGCTACGAAATTGGCCCCCGGGCTTACTATTTTTCTTTTCTTCTCTCAATTTTCTCTCTATCCCTCCCAACGGGAAAAGACGGAAAACTCTTTTAAGCAGGTTAGATTTTTACTCCTCCCCCGTTTTCATGCATTCGCGCCAAAGATAAAACTTTTCTTATATTCCAACCGACATAATTCTTTTCCCCGGAAGTGAACAGGTGCCATGGGGCCAATCTACAAAAGTGTGACAAAACTAAACCCTTTAAAAGTTACATTGCCAGGGGTGGCGAATCTCAAATTTTAGCCAATCTAAACAACCCTTTCCATTTTCAGATTCCGTGTTTGAGGTTTCCCTGATCGACAACGTCCATTCCGACATTGCCCGGCTGAGGGGCTTCTACGGTCAGCTGGTGCTGGAGAACCGGGAGCTGCTATTGGTTGAGGCGCGCTCAGGGGCTGACCAGGTGCGCTGGCCAATCAAGGTGGTCAAGAAATGGTTCTGTGCAAAGGACTCGGCGCTCATCAAGAAGGAGGACCGGGATAAGATTGTCGTTATCATTACGCATAAGTAAGTCATAACTTTAGCACTCTTTACAATCGTATGTTACTGTTATACCAATTTCAGGAGCTGCTCCCACGGTGAAGGCATCTTCACGTTCTTCTCCCCTCGCGCCCGGGACATTGTCAACTCCCTGCACGCGCTCAACAAGAACCAGTCCGTGGCGATCGCCAGCGACGGCAGCCGGACCCCCGGGAAGATGAACCCCATCCTGGCTCTACTGGGGAGGAGATCGCAGAGAACGAGCTCAATAGAGAGAAGAGCGAATGGCAAGGTCGAAGGCCTCCACAAGAGTGTCAGCGTTCTAGACCATTTAACGCTCAATAAGCGGCAGCAACATCCTGAAAAGGCCCTGCTTGAAAAGGACTCTCCTGATAACGGTGGATTCGTTGACCTTGTGAAAGGCCGAGGGGAGTCACTGGAGCGAGCAGGACAGCAGAGTAATAATAATGCGAATAACAACTCGGGGCAATCAAACAGTGAGAAGAAGCGGAGTCAGAGCGAGTCGAACCTCTTGAACGCGGCGCTTGAAGGCCACACTTCCAATGGCAAGGACGTTGCTCAAGTAGAGGAAGGGTTCTACAGGAGTTTTGACGATATTGACGACATTGACGACCTCGGCGTGCTTGCGAGCAGTGACCCTCTCGAGGCTGCGGTGGTGCTCCGCCCTCAGCCCGACTCATCCTTTGGAGACTCCGCCATGATCCCCTCCTCCGCATCCGGCCCCGACCCCAGGTGCTCATTCAACTCCTCCGACAGCGGTCGCATGTCAGACGCGACCTACGCGGAGACTTCCAACTCGAGCGTGACCTCGTCCACCAATGGGAGTCACAGCGGAAGCAGCAGTCACTCAAACAGGTTGTATTCGAATACGAGCAACTGCTCCGGGGACAGCGGAGCTCAGTTGTCGGTTAACGGCAGTGACTACGGAAGCAGTAACAAGGACAAGATGTTGGAAGTGCTGAAGGAACAAGAGAGTCCCAGCTACCCACCGTTCGACAACGACCTCTATGGGACGGGAATCTCAGTCAAGGGTGCCAAGGAAGACCCAACCTACAGTCACATAGGGGAGATCAAGCCAAGTAGCAGCAAGAGCAGTAGTGACGATGATCAGCCTATGCCACCGCCACCACCACCCCTTCCACCTCGCTTCGCCACCGTCAAAAAGTCCTACACGCTCCCGCACCTCCACTGCGCTGCTGACCAGGCGAAGCGGAAGGACCTCTCCAATTACTTTGGCCTTCACGATCAGGGCCCTGGAACGCCCTCTTCAGAGGTCGCGCAGATGGTCGCGCTGCAGAGTCTTGACCAGCTTCAATTGGGCGAGAAAAGTAATGAGCAGCAGGCTAATAACAACACGATGGTGCTTGAGGCCGCCTTGTCATCTTCAAAGTCCAACAGCCCGGAAAAGAAGAAGAATTTGGAGAAGTACCTGGGCATCCAAGGCCAGAGTGAGGCTAATTCCAATCAGAACTCTCAAACGCTGCCAAAAGCAGGAGGTTCTTCTTCTTCACCGGGGAAGAAGTTGAAGAGCCCTCTGAAGCAGCTCAGACTGAGACCGCAGTCACTCGGCTTCAGCACTTCCATTATGCAGATGGAGCGGAGTGCGAGTCAACAGCATGCTGAGGACATCTACGCTAACCCGACCACCAGGTCCAAGATGAGTAACATTCGCGCTCTGAACAAGACATTGTCCCGGCTGGCGGCGCAGCAGGGAGACGTGACTGGTGCAAGATCCGCACCGACTACACCAGACTACCCGCTGCCGCCATCCTCACTTCTGATCAACAATGAAGAGACCTCACCCAGGAGGAAGAACCTGGCTCGATTCCTCGGTTTGGGCCCTGCAGTGGCCCAGCAGCCCCAGTATAATACCGCCAATGCAATGACGCCATTGCTGCCACCACCTCCAGTGAGTGGAATTCTGAAAAAGTCAGTCCTGTCAAATTCCACCCCAATGGACTTGGAACAATGTGCAGACGGGCAGGAGAATCCAAGCCAAGAGCAAAACTCATCCAGAAGACGTCTTCAGGATGGCTGCTCCACAATGCCCCACTCTGTACGCTGGCAGAGCAACGATGGGCTCGCCACACCTGGTTCCATCAGCGGCGGCCACACCCCTAGTTTCATCACACCCTCAGGCTCACCAAAGCCACATAAACAGCAGATATATGGCAATAAAATGGAGGCCATCCATCACCCTGCTGCCGCCACCCCTACTGAGGAATATATGGCGACAGGTGCCGCCGCTGCTGTAGTTGGGCCCAAGCAGTCCACGTCCATGTTTAGTCTCGCTTCGGCGGCGGCCTCACCCATGTATCAATCACTGCCACAGCAGCAGCAGTATCAGCAGATCTACCAGCAGCCTCAGCAGCAGCAGCAACATCCCCAATTCTTCACTGGCAGTTTGAAACATTCCTCATCGTCATCTTCCTCGTGTAACAGCGGCGCTATGGGAAGAGGAGGTCGGAGCCTTCAACGTGGGGTGACTCTTCAGGCGACTCAGCCTCCACTCAAGATGCAGCAGGGACAGCAGCCAAGAAAGCCGAAGCCTCTCCCTCCAAAACGAAGCGCCACTTTGGATGACCTCAATTCCCACCGAGCTGCATCTCCGGTGTCAAACAGCAACAACGTCAACAACCGAAGTGGTCACAACAGTATGGAGAGGAGGCCGCCGAGTGCTCTGGCAAATACTGCTAACAACAGTGGAGTTCAGTGGGTCACACGGAGATCCAGTTCTCCAAGAAGGGGCGAGTCCATGCAGATCAGGAGGCACAGCATGCACCACCAGCTGGCAAGGCGGAGTCAGAGCTCAGCTGGTGTATATGGCAACAGTGAGCTACAGCCTGCCCGGCCACTTCCACTGTCATCCCTACAGCTGAAGCGAGGCTCAACCTCCTCCTTCCACAGTCAGTCCAACAACGCTTCATTGGAGAACCTCAACCGGTCCCGGGAGCCAATCTACGTCACCATGAACAACCAGCAACAACACTACGCTGCACAACCAGTGCACAAAACGACCATATTCGTCAACAGTAGCAGTAGAAGCAACACTCCAGAGCCAGACTATCTGGACATGTCCCGCATCCGCGCACTCAAGCAGCAGCAACGCATGCGGAGCTCCTTCTCCACGGACAGTGTTGTGGACTACGCCGCAAGCCCTGCCCAACAACCTGAGGTGGTGCGCACTCAGGCTGTGGTCCACTCCTCAGACGCAGGCTCCATCATGACCGTGTCCATGGACTCTGAACCGACCTACGGCCAAGTGTGCGACCGCATCACCGTGGTGCAGGGCGCCAATGCGAGCATCCTGCTGCCCCCCAAATAAAGACATCTGACGACCTTCAGCGGTTGTTTGTTTGTTTGTGTCTCGTCGACGCCATCTGTGATATATTCCCAAGGACCTCGTTTTTACTCTCTCTATGATGAGAAGGAGGAGGTTTTATTTACAAGAGAAATCCCATCCCAAACAAGACTTGAATCGTAAAAGAAGAAGAAGAATGAAGATGAGCTGGCGCCTTTCATCCAAAACTTTCTTCTTCTGCTTTGTCGTCCCTTTTTTACAACCACTGCTACTACAATATTATTATTATAAGACTTTTTGTCACTACATACAATAACAATGTTTTCATCCAAGCCGTATTCAAAGTTATCCCCACACATCTCGTAAAATGCAATCAAATTTAATTGAAAGAAGTTTTGCTGTAAAACGACCATGATTTTTTTCTACACTCTGCAAATGGTTTTTTGCATGAACATTTATCTCGATGGACGAAGAAGACAATGAATAATAATTATAGTAGATTAGAGGAGAAATATATAATCAAAATTAACACTATTAGAGTCCTGAAATGAGGAAGCAGAAGTAAAAGACTTCCTCGTTCTACCCACTAATTCCGTCACGGTCCGACAACTTTTCTTCTTCTTCTTCTTTCCAAATTGAGTGCCATTTTCTCTTTCTCTCTTTTGCTAATCACCTTTACCGCGCAACCAAAATCACAGTAGTCTCGCAGTAGTTTAAGTAATATGGGTATTTTGGGAGGTATATATCGGATTGAAGCCCGTTTGAACCCACTGTGCACGGACTAAATGACATCAGCCCTCGTCTAGCTCCTGTCGGCTTCATGCAGAGAAATCTTTCTAATTCCTCACTAGCTGATCCCCAAATTACCCCTGCAGTGGACAAACGTATGCCCATACATGTACACTTATGGCGGCTACGGCTACGGCGCCACCAAGCCATTGACATTGAAACGAGGCTAAATGTGAAACTAAGGACATATCATTAAGACTGGCTGACGGGGACTTGGCTGTATCATTACGCTCACTCGTACGACGATATAACTCTTGTGAGAAGGAGCAGGAAGAAGAATGGTCTTTGTATGACAAAAAGAAGGGCTTAGAATGCATCTTCATTAACTGATTTTTCAGACGAATCCTTTTTGGATGATCATGGTAAAGGGCATCATCATTGCTCATGATAACAGAGTAGGCACGTCGCCCCGATTAGTCTTCGTAGAGCGGGCTCCTTAGGAACTCATTTCTCTTCATTTCGAAACATGACATTTTGACACGGTAAAAGTTTTTCCTCTTCTTCAGGTGTGAAGGGAGTCATATATTATTTTAGAAGGGAAAAGTAGTTTTGGCATTACTGGCAATTAGAGATGGATGGCTTCAGACATTAAGGCAACTTCTTCTTCCTCGTCTTCAGCAAGAGTGAACTTGAATCGGTGAAAATTAGGTAGAAGAACCCCCTGCCATTAATTTCCCATCGCCGTTGGCTTGACACAATGTCATATATACACCAAGCAGGCAGGTATACCATCATCACAAAATGGGGACGACTAAGATTAGCTTGTATTGAAGAAGACTCATTTGCTATCGACAGCTGCTGCTGCTGCTGCTGATAACAATAATGATGATGATGACGCCTCTATCAAAATCAGGAAAAAGATCGTTATTTTTAAGACACAATTTTGTTCGCTTTTTGTCCATGTGTGTGTCGTTAACCATCAGAAGAACAAGGAAGCTCTCCTTCTTCGCCCCAAAAGGACTTTCTTTTATTTGAGGCTAATTTCTAGACGTTTTACTGCGGTTTAATTGTAGCACTTGGAGAAGCGTCGTCCTACCACCACTTATGACACAGTAAAGACACAAGGACACGCTCAAACAGAAGACATAAAAGGAGCTTTTTGTTCTTTTATTTCCCTCTCGTTACAAAAAACGATGCAATTTACTAATTTCCTGTTTTCCCTCCCCATTCATGAAAGATAGAACATTACACGGATGTTAAAATGTTGCTGCGATTCCATCTCATCCGTCTTGCCTTCGACATATTTCCCCATTCCGACTTGTTGCTCTTTCACGCGTGCGATTCGATTTAATTCCATAATCCGAGAATAACTTCTACCTGACTGATTCAAACCCGAGACACATGCCGGATTTTATTGGTTTCTCATTCTTATAGAATGTGTGTGTGTTGTATTTTTGTAGTAACAACTTGGCCATTTCGGGAATAGAAAACCACCGGTAGATTTGAGTCCATACCTTTTCAGGGATGCCATTATCAAAAGATATTAAATATATACTCATAATGTGGTCATAATCTGTACACTACCTTTGAATTGAAATAGCACCCCTTGGTAAACCCATAACAGCACCAGCCAAAGCAGTAGTCATCTGTAATGATGAATTATGATCGATCTGAGCTTCTTCTTCTCCATTCTACTCAATGGTTTTTCAAAAGTGAGAGAAAGAGGCCGAAGGAGGAGGAGAAGGAGGAGGAGGAGACGGTTAACAATAAAAGGGATTCCTCAAACTACAAATTGTAGGATCATCGGCCGAGCAGCTCGTTGGCCAGGCCAATGATTGAATAACTTCAATTGAAGGCTATAATTATCATCCAAGCTCTGGTATTTCCAATTGAAATGTTATTTTGTCAGTTTGGAATATCCTGAAGGGACAAAAATTAGCTTTCGGACCCATCTTCTTCAATAGACTCCTCTGCCGTTTTAAAGCCATAAAGCTCCAACCATTGTAAAGCAGTGGCAGCAACAACAACAGTAGCAGCTCGATTTCAAACGTTCGCAGCTTGAGGCAGCAGCAGATCGAAGCTTCTTTGCTCATTTTATTGTCGTCCTTGGCTTTTGTTGAACCAAAAACGTCTTGAAACAATCAGCCATTGTAAAAGTAAAGACTCTCTCTCTCTTGCACTCACTTCGATTGCGTTCCAATGTCAGCTCGGAGAATGCATTGGGAGTGACCGCGTAAATTGCTATCTGTTCAGGGTGACGGAAAAGAGAGAGAGAGAGAGAGAGAGAAAGAGATCCTCACCGAGCAGATACGTTGTGACGGATATGGAAGGTAAAACAAGGATTATGATACATCATTGACACTTGTATATCCCTGACCGCATATGTAAGGGTCATTGGATACATATTTAAAACGTATTTTAGACTGTTTTAAATTAGTTGACAATGCATGATAAGTTAATAATTTAAATTTTTATTCATTGTCAAGGTGTGGTGCAGCCAATACCATTCCGCTTCCGCTCAAAACTTTGACTTTTTTCTTCTTCTTCTTGCATCTCCATTAGATGTTTGAAATTGAGTTCGCTCGTTTCGTTCGTCCGTTTTCAGACTCAAAGTGTCGATTTTCAGCACTTTTCTTTTCTTCTTTATCTAATGGTCAAAAAGCTTTTCTGACTTTCCCACTTGCACGAGTGAGACAATTTGTGACAGAAGCAGCAAAACTGCGGCAATGCCTGAGAAGAATGTTGTCTGCTGTCGCTTCCACAGCTTTGAAAATGCATCAGAGATAAAGAAAAGGTGACGGAAAACCACCGTCTGTTCTGACAAAATGCCGCATGCGCTGAGTGCATCCAAAGTCTGCTTTAAGCTCAAATCAAGAACAGCAATGTTTAAAGCTATATTGAGCATTATTCGTTTAGCTCAAATACAGGGCAAAAATGAGCTTCATTGGATATTTCCTTCAGGTCCTTCATTCTCCAATATAGCACCTTTTCCATGTCAAAGCCGTTTTTGCTCTCTCCTGAGAAGACAAAAAGAATCTTTACAAATTAAAGCCTGGGCCGGACATTGCTAGTCTGTTATTTTCGTTGCTTTTTATATATTGATGCTGCTGGCACCAGCAGTTTTTTGCCTCCGCCGTTTTTGTGTGTGCTCAGCTCTGATGGGGGTAGTAGGGTGGGAAAAAGGGGATTTTCCGTTCGTGCGGTCAGCTAGGTGAGAAGGAAGGAAGGAAGGAAGGAAGGAAGCATCTTCAATCTCAGCTCATCCAACCAGCAGAGAGGCTAAACATGAACATGAAAGACCGGTAGTAGGGAGGAGAATTCAGAAGGGTGAGCAATAGCACCATGCTTGAGATACGTTAAAAATGTCCCATTGTTCAGTTTCTGTTAAATTAGCAAACCCTTTTGTCTCCTTTTTCGCAAGGAGAGGTCATAAAAACACTTTTTTGCACCTTGTCCCTGATTGCATGGGGATACTTTGTAATCAGCCGACCACGACCACCTCAATTTACCGACAGAGCACAAAAAGCTGGGGCTCTGGCAAAACAATATAGACCAAACTCAACCCCTTTTCTCTTATTATATTAGTCCAATACATCTCCTGACGAGACTACAAATGGGAAGGAAGAGATAAATCCGCGTCGCTCCGTCGATGAAACCAAAGAGGAAATTGGCACTTTTAGAGTCATGTAAATGCCCTCAAGGCGGTTTAATCAAGACAAAGAAAGGAGAAGGAGGCATCATTAAGCGAGGATAATTAGAAGAGCAAGATTTGAATCTTACAAGCTGTGTCGGTGGCTCTCTAACGTGTGTTCCTCCTCCGTTTGTTATTATTACATCCAAGTCTCGCCGGCATTTTTGTAACGGTTTTGGAATCGGCGAGACGAAAACTGCAGCATGAAGTGCATGATGATGATGACGAGGGCATTCAAGATGAGATGGATCACCAGGGGAAAACATCAATTTTGTATCATTTTTGACTATTTAAATAGTTCAATATGGATCAATCTGCACTGTATTGTCGTTAATTGCTCATAAGAAGACATAGAACACCATTATGCCGGTATGCCCTCTTTGTGTTGCTCCGTGGTTGGTTTTTAAGAGAGTCCCTTCTTGGTAATTAGCCAGTAGGTCTGGAGTCGATTCATCATACACATGGCTTTTGACTTGGGCTGCTGCTGTACCATTTTCATCTTGTCTAGTCATGGGTTTGGCTTCAGTCAGTGATTGAGAGCACAACTTTGGGACGGAGAATGTTCAGAGTGATGGATTGGTAAAAATACAACATCTCTCTTTTCTTCATCAACTGATTTTCACAAAGAAGAAGAAGAAAAACAATTTCCTGTCAATGGAGTCAATTCAAAGTTTGCCCCACACACGAGCATTATGTTCAAAATCGAGGTAACAAGGCGATGATTTCCTTCCTCTTGATTGTGCTGCTGCTTTTGCCCCGAATTCCGATCTCAGGATGAGACTTGAATATTTTCTCCCCTGGTAACGGCATGGAAATTCCAGAGAGAAAATCCGTGTCGAAAAATTAAGGCGGGAAAACCGTTTTTAGATCGCGGCGGTTTTTATCCATATCGTACATACTTGCGGTCACAAGGTTTCAATGGAAAGATGTGATGTATTTTATTTAATGCCTTTGGTGCAAAACATACCAATATAAATTGCATTGTGTTAGGGCATGCTAAATGTAGTGTAATGTGTCAAAAATTGTCCCTTACAAACAAGAGAGTTGTAGGCTGTTGATTAAAAACGAGTTACTGTCAAATCCTAATATTTAAGAGCCTCTCGAGGTGTTTTTTTTTCTTTCGTTCGATGGGGAAAAGGCGTCGTTGCGAATGTCATGACCAGAGAAAACCGTTTGATACCCAAGAAAAACTCTTTGAAGGCCATGCGACGAAATTGAGAGTCCGTACAAAACCCAAGGCGACGACAGAAACAGCCAAATAAAAGAACAAATCTAACTGTACTCGTACTGTAGTAACTAGTCAATAGTTCCAAAGCCCGAATACACATGCATAGTTCAAACCCCATCATTTGCTATGAATGATCGTGAAATTCGAATTTTATGGAATGATATACAAAACAACGCGTATACTTTTTCGAATGAGAAGAAAATAAAAAAAGTATCATCATTTAATCATGGACATCTGTATTCTATCAATTCAGGGTAAATTGTGTCTCAGGGCAAGTTTTCTTATCGGAGAGAAAAAATATGTTTTCTGACCTTTACATGTTTACCCAAGAAAATACTTATCATCGTCAGAGTCGTAGTCATATGGCGGTGGAGGAATCCTAATGTGATCGCTTCCACCTGCGACAAAGTTGATGACGTCCTCAGGCCACTCCGATACTGGCACTCTTTCCTGCTCAAGCCTCCTCCACTCTCTCGCTGCACGCTGGCGGTCCTCCAGGTCCTTCCTCTGGCGCTCTTGCTCTTCCCAGGACGGGCAGTCGGACGACCGGGACAGAGTGTCATCGAGAGAGTTCGTGTCCTCCTCCGCCTTGGCAGATTCTCCCCAGATCTCGTCCCAGTCCTCAACCTCTTTGAACGGCCAGTCAAACACCTCCAGCGGTGCGTCGATCTTGCTCATGGCCTGAGCAACGTCCTCCAGCCCAACCTTCCTCTCGGCATCGGCGGCCTTCTGGCTGTGAACTTCAGTCAGCTCAGCCCGTAAATCGGCCACCTGGTTGCTCAACCTGACGTTCTGCTCCCTCACAAACTCAAGCTCGCACTTGGTGATCACAGCGTCTGACTTGAGGTACTTGTTCTCGGCCTCTGCCTTTCTCAGCGCTGCTTCCGCCACGTTCTTGTCCCTCGTCACCTCGGAGAGGAACTCGTCCAGAAGGGTCTTCATCTTGTCAGTCGACATGGTGGGTGGAAGGGGAGCTGCTACACGTCGTACACCACAGCGGAGAGGGTCAAGGGAAAGATCAATCTACAATTCTACAGTCGACACGGCCAAGTAGTTGCCACAGTCTGAGTCTGTGACTCACAGACTTTTAAAAAGTAACTTTAAAGTCTGTGACTCACAGACTTTTAAAGAGTAACTTTAAAGTAGTTTTTCTGTTTAAAGTATGCGAGTCGCATACTTTTTAACGCGTTTCAGTTCAAGACTCAACTGGTCCAGGGTTGCCAGATGATTTTTGTGAAAAGGGGCCATTGACAATTGAAACTAATTAAGTATTTTAAAACATTTATGCTTTTAGATATTTCTTGCAACACACCAGTCTAAAATGTAATACTTTGGGTCTATTTATTCATTCAAGGGTTAACCTTGAAGGCAACACAACCTAAATACAAGTCCCCGTTCGTGATTTCCAAATTATCGAGTTCTTTGTTGTTCACACTCCCACTTGACTAAGTAATGATCGTGTCCTTTTCAAACCATGTTAAGATCTCGTATCAGTGATTTAAATCAGCCCTAAACAAATGCATAACCTATTTATAAGCCAAATCGTGTTTAAAATAACACATTTGTTGCCTCCTCGGCCACAAATGAATGCCAAACCATCGTTTAAAACGTTCTTTGTTGCTGATCACAAATGCATGATTCGCCTTCAAATTGAGCACGCATTTGGCATTCCCAGATAATGATTACTTGGCTGGTTTATTGCATCCTAAGCGGTGTGTAAAATGGTTTATATGCCATTTGCAAGGCGTCCTCTTCGTCAGACACGTACCACTCACTCTTTGGCTCATTATCCACTTGAGGTTATAATCATAAAAACCTGAGCACTTAATAAGACCATGATGTCAAAGACGACCGTTTTAGCCGTATAAGTAGCTGGGTTTGTGGTTAAAAGTTGTATCATCTTGAAGACATAATACTAATCATAATAATGACTAAGGAAGTTTTTTCTTCTTGCATCCGTTTTGGTCGCTGTTAATACGACGACTCATTTTTTGCCTAATGTGCCCTTAAGCCAGATGGGAAGCTACCCAACTTTTTCTTCCATTTTCTGGGCAGGTTATAATCATAATGGGATATGAAGATGACGAAAGCAGAAGGAGTCGTTTTTGGAATCTCCGGGTGGCACAGAGTCGCTCTCCACTTTAATTAGCGCTTTCCCTTCCTTAGATTAGTATTATTATATTTAAGCCGTCGTCACTGAGCTCGTTTTTGTGTATTTCACCCGGGGACACAATTTGAACCAGGAAGCAGTCGATTGTTAAAAATGGCTTCAAACGCCGCATTTTTCCGTATCTGGCTGTTCAATAACATGCGAAAACGTCCGCCAAACTGATTTACTACCCTAGACACGCAAAAAGTGGGTATGCATTCGACTCCTCCTCCTGTACGAACACTCTTACTCCGTGACTAGACGACATAAAACATGAGTGATAAGTGATTACTCCACACTTAACATAACAATCTGTCAACTCCAGCCCATAAATCTACAATTTCTTATGTCGTGTGTCCATGGCATTAAAAAGCCTCTGTTCCATTTTCACCGCAAGATTTGAAGTCTCTTCCCAGCGAGGAGTCCGGAAATGGAGATCATCAGATCCACGTTCTAAATATGTATTCACGTCTTCTTGGCCTTAATTCTCCCAAGAAAAGTACTTCAGGTGGCCTGGAAATGAACCATATTTATTACTCGTACATTGCGTCACTTTTACTCACTTTGATACCTTGCAGGTGGTTAAATTAGGTTTATCATCAGAGTGTGTCACAAGCACTTTGTCAATGATACGCGGCCCTTGTTTCGGAGCCGAACTGTCATTTCCTTAAGAGCTATATTTTGAAGGTTAAGAAGTCTCCTGTGTTAGAGAAGAAAAGCTATTTCCGCAATCACAAATGTTGTAATTTGTACCGAATACGACTGCCTTATTGCACACATGAGCATTAAACATATCCTTTTATCTGCTCTGGAAGCAGGGATGCCATTAGGTTTTATTTTATTGCAAAATGTTCCTAAATAAACACCCACAATAAGACATGCTTACTTGTCATCCCTGACCTCAGAAGGCCAAAGAATGACTTGTTCTCCTCGTTTTTTGGCAAATGGCAGAAAATCGAAGGGGGCAATTTGGTTTTTGAAACTGATTGCCTCTCGTGCCTTTCCTGGCAGTTGCAGCCAGGTCATCTCTCCAAAATATGTCGACGCAAAATCGTGCGTAACTTTTGCCAAAAAATGAGGGAGTTTGCAAAATATGAGCAGACTCAAAATATGGAGGACGTCCTTTTTGGTGATCGAGCGGAAGAATATAAAATGAAAAGATATCCCTTTTTTACCTCCAGCCCATTTTTTCTGCAATGTCACAGAGATAGACTTTGTATCACTTTTTATTCATCCTTTTGTGATATGTCTCCTTTATTTGGTGTTTTGGCCCTGATTTCGCTTCCTTCAGGGGGAGAAGAATCCCCTTTTATATCCATGCGACCTTCATTTTTATACCGCAGTCAAGAAAACGTTTTACTTCTTTACCCAAGCGAGAAAATTTATTCATGATAGTAGTTCTTCTCTTCATTGGCACAAAAGGGCAAAACACACGAGCATACAGTTGAATGGAGTTGATCGCTTCAACCTGATAGCTAGAGTCTAGTAGGCCTTAAGATATAGCAACAGCAGAGTCATCTCTATTCAACGAAGGTATGTGTAGTTCGTTATTAGATTGAAGCTTTTTATACAACGTTTTCTCCATTCTTTTTATATTCTGGGAGCCCAATCAGTTATTGCGGGATTATTCAAATGCGGTACAACAACAAACTGGATTCAGAACTTGTTTCAAACACGTTTTAGACGCACCGTTGAAAGTTTGGAAGTGAAATTCTTGTTTCATATTTTAATGCTCACTCTCTGTCTTCGTAATGACTTGTGAATGCAGGGTTAGACTCTATTATTTCTTCTTTCTTCTTTGGTGGCCTGCTCCCAATTTAGTCCATATATTCTTCTTTTATGATCGGGCCACAAAATCCGTTTGAGATGGCTCAATGGAGATGAACAATTCGAGTTATCACGATATGGCGGCCTGAAAAGAAGGAGAATCGTTAAAAGTGTCACCTAGATTAAGAGATTAAATTAACTTACATTAACAAAGAATATCGTGACTGTGTTTTGACCCCGGAGAAGAGGGGTCCATAAAAGTTCCTTTTTTCATTATCATTGAGCTTTTGATCCCCGGTCGAGCGAATACAATGGCCCCGATTTTTACTCGCAGCGTCATTTTTAGAGATTCGTATCTAGTTCTCGTAGTAGGGCCGTTTTTTGATATATTTGTATCATTTGTGGACATAGCCGCTCCTCTATTTTCACTTGCTGCCCTTTCTTTCTCTCTCTTTTCTCCCGAACCATCATCTATCAAAGAGTGTTTGTATATTTAGACTATTTTGTTTGCTCAGCTCACTTTTCACAATATCACCTCGGCAATATGATCTAGCTCTGTTTATACATCCACATACGCACACCCCAAACAAGGCTACAAAGGCTACAAACAACACACACCAAGGTCGAGCAGCTGCTTTAAAAATAAACTTTGAAGGGGGCCTTTTTGTGAAATCGCACTGGGCTCAAAAGCAGTCTCCACTTGAAATCCTTTGAGCATCGATGACCTGTTTTCTCCTCTTTGAAAGTGGGCGGAAGTTCTTCTTGAGGTTATGGACATACGGTCACAGCAGCCTTGTTCTTATATCAACACCCTAAAAGCACACACAACAGCCACTTTCAGATGAAAAGGAGAAATGTCAAAGCCAAATGTTTCATTTATGCTTTACAAAAGGAAATCCGGGAAAAGGGCTTCTCTCTTTCTTTCACGACTTGGCCTCATTTTTTGTGATAATCCACCATTTGCGAGGCAGTATTTCTTGTTGCAATTTACCCCAATTTCCCGGCAAAAAGTGCAGACCTGATTCTTCTTCTTCTCGTTGGTCCAGCAACGGTAATATCAATCTGGGTGATTCTCTAGCAGCAACAGTCGACAACAGCTCTTCATCTCATCTCATCAGGCATTCGGCACGTCGTAAACCGACTTGTGAATTGTAGAGAGAGAAAGATCGTTATTTTTCTTTAATTTGTTTCTTCCATCTATCTCTCCTTGCATGCTGATGGCCAGCGGCGAAAAATTACAGAATCCTTGCTACGTTTTCTCATTTTACGATCCAACAGACACTCCGTAAAAAGGAACTCTTCTAATTTGCGTTGACTGACGGTTGTTGTGTTGCCGTTGCAGGGGGGCCCAGGTTGACCTATGTCGCCCCAAAGTGTCCCCTAGTGACGACAGGAGACATTTATTGAGATGTTTTAACGGAGGGGAAACAGACTCCGTTGGGGGCTTCGATTTTAGTCGCTAATGGGCAGGGAGAGGGACACCTATTTGACCCTACAGCGGCAGGGGCCTTCTGGCGAAAATGCGGATGAGGATGATAATAGATCTCGAACTGCTTGCTCACTCAGTCACTCTTTCCAGATCTTTACGACATTTTTGTTCAAAGTCTGTCTTTTTTCCCATCTCTACGTGTTCGTTTTCTATCTCTCTGCCATTCCTGGGACGGCTGGGAAGGGAAAATGGCGGGAAAGGAAAGGGCATATTTTGCCAACGAAAAAAGCTTTCAGAGGTCCCTTAAGTACAAGCAAGCACTGCTGCTATCTCGTCTGTTTTTTGGGTTTTGCTCTGTTGACTAAAAATAGAGCGAACAAATATTACTCCAAATGCATAGCTTGTAACTGACACATTTCCACCAAGTTGTACGTTTACCCTAACTATGTAGCGGAATATATACATAAATATTAATACCCTGCATGCGATGAAGATTTTTTCAGAATACACTTTACCCTCCCACGGGTATGACGCCAGCTGCAGAAAATGCATTTATTTTTCACTTTTGAACCAAAGAAAAATTTAAGTGAAACATTGGAGCGAGAAAGCCAAACTTTTACCTTTTCTCTTAATAAGAGAGATATTCTTGCGCATGCTTTTTCGTCTTCCATCTCTCCCTTATCCCGGAGCTTTGTGCAAAGCTTTCTTGTTGCATCCAAACCAAGGTCACGGCGGCAGAGATACCCAAAAGTGTTTAGCTCGCTCTACGCCAATTTATTACCAAGTTGTTCATACTGCAGTGGAAGAAGAAGAAGCCTTGGGAAGAGAGAAACAAATGCAGAAGCACGAATGCACAATTTTCGCCATTGTTAATGGACGACGTGTGTAGTGAGCACAAGAACAAACCCTGACAAATGGAATTCGATGGACTGAAGTGGAATGCAGCCTTGGATGGCGTAATAACAATATTCGTCCCTGATTCAGACGACTGAGTCTTGATCTAATCTTGCTACTCTCTCTCTCTCTCTCTCTCTCTCTATATCGCTATTTCTCACTTTGTAGAAAGATGACACATCCTCCGGGGGGCGTG
>LR139994.1:3590-21019 GCA_900659605.1 Tisbe holothuriae
ATTAATAATGAGACGTACGGGGCGGAGCATGTTATGATGGAGTATTTATCGGAAGCAATGAACTTTGTTCCAGAGTACGTCTAATGTTTATATATTGTGTGCATGCACCAAACTGAGTATTGCATCCACAGATGGAAAATGTCTCCAAGAGGCCGCTGGGGCTTTTTAGATAGCAATGGAACATGGAATGGTGTTATCGGAGTCATGGCTAACAAGGAAAGTATTCTGTAGACTGGCTTGTTTACAATGGTGACACATTTGCTTCCATGTTCCAGTCCGCCGACATCGGCCTCGGCAGCATCACCATCACCGCCGGCCGGGCCACGGCCGTGGACTTCACCGTGCCCTACCTCAGCACCGTTATCAGCCTCATCAGCCACAAGCCGTTCCCGCTGCCCAAGTGGAGGGCGCTCTTCTGGCCGTTTGAACTGGAGGTGTGGCTGGGGCTGGCATTGTCGTTCTGGTTGTTTGGGATGGTGGCCTTTGAGATACTCTCAGTTGTTGAGGTAGCGGAATGGTCCAGGTGGACGTGTATGTTTGTTTCAATGAAGGCTTTGCTAATGCAGCGTGAGTGAATAGAGACGAGTAATTAAATAATAAATTGTTAATAATATTGTTAATAATATTGGAGCTCTCGGAAAATGGCCGAAATCAATTCTGTCAAAGTTGCTATTAACATGTTGGGTGTTTTATGTATTAATATTTGACATAGGTAAGTGAAAGACACAAATATTAAAGTATTAATATCTTAGTATTAGTAACACTTAAAACAGCCTATTCTGGAAGTCTTGTCTCAAGCCTCTTTTCCCCTCCAATGTCAAAATCCATTGATCGCATCGAAAATTTGCTCAATTCGGACAATCACTACTTTTATGTGAAGAATAATAGTGTTTACATGAATATAATTACATCTGGAGCAGGTGAGTTAAGCATTGATTCATATTGATTCATACCCATATTAGTCCCCACTTTATAAATACAGCTCCAATGTACAAAATGCTGCATCAAAAGTACCACGAAACGCCACAAATCGTCAAAGAAAGCTATGAAGGATACGAGAGCATAATTCAGAATCCAAAGATTGTTTACATTGGGGACAAGATCAATCTGGAGCTTAAGATAAAAATGAGATATGCGTCAAAGACAGGTATTTTAATTAACGAACTTGACATAAGACTAGAATTATATGTATCCAAATGTAGGGGAATCACCTTTACATGTTTCAAAAGATGGCTTCTACCCGTCAGGCTACGGAATGGCAGTTCGGAAAGGAGCTCCTTTTAAAGACGCCCTAAACCACTGGTAACGCTGAGCAGTTAAATATTTCTCACTTCTCAGTATTTCAGTAAATTATTTTAGGATACAAATAATAATGGAGCGCGGATTGTTCAAGTTCTGGCTTGACTCAAGCACAAGAAAATCTCTAGGATTAATAAATCAAAGAGGACGAACATCGGAAAGAGATATTCTGGTATGAAAAGACTTTAATACCGAATATGGAGTTAAGTTATTCAATATCCAGGTTGGAAAGGAACTTGACAAGATGCACCGAGACGCAGAGAATCACAAGTTGACTCTGGATCATGTTCAAGGACTCTTCATCATATTGATATCAGGATACACATTGGGCAGTTTGACGTTCATAGCAGAGAAAATTGGCCACAACTATGTGGGATAACAGAAATAAAACAGGTGTTTAAATGTTTTTCTACAAGATCATTTATTTCTCCAGCATAAGCTTTCGTTCAGTTCATACATTTCATGCTCACATTAATATTAAACGACAAACTCTCTCGGCCATTATTCTTCTTCATCGCACTTTTCATTAGGCCACATCGGAAAGCTTGCATGTTTTCCAAAACATCTTAAATATCATCGATCTCTTCTGCATTCAATCGTTCTTGCTAAAATCAACACCAAGAAACATTCCAGTGTAGTAATTTAAAAGTAACTTATTGCACACACGACTGGATAGAATTGTACAGTCCTCGAGTTTAAATGAAATAATGCATTTAACACAAGACTTATGACCAGCAATAATAGAATGCAAATTTAGACAGTTCACCATCACAGAACGGAGTAAAAAGGGTTTTATAATAATAATATGCGTGTGTGCGAATATCAATAAAGAAACATTGTCTCTTGAAAGAATACCGGGTAACACAACTCAGGCAGACTCTTCTTCACTTCTTCTTCCAAACTTACAGAATGTCAACTTATCGCACATTTAATAATAAGCACAGTGACTAGATAACTGAATTGAATGCTAACGTATGAATTGTTGGGGGGAATTTTACATGTTAATATTATGGAAGTAATTTCTTCGTCTTCACTGGATGAGCTTGAAGAGAAGAAGGGAGAAGATCATTCCAACGAGCTGGAAGAAAAAAAGAAACTAATTAAATGGATTTCTTCAAAGCATTAATAAACTACATTTCTAAGCACATCTTTAAGTAATTTTGCATATTGAGAGAACATTCCTGAGCAAAGAATTATAGCTAAAACAGTGACGATTACTCTATTTAAACAGTTACTGTAATTTTCATTACTCACCATAAATCCTGATATTCCCATAGCCACCCCTCCCAAATACACTGCATGCCCCTTTACAAACGCCAGCCCCACCGTGAAGCAATCCGCGTGATAGATGTGATCAATGTTGACGGGGTTCTCCACGCTGCAGTTGAAGCGCGCGCCCGTCGCGGGGTCGTCCCGGCAGCAGCTGGCGGGCACGAAGTTGTCCGTGCTGTGCTTGTTGACGTTGCGGTTGATGCGCCAGGCGCGCCACGGCTCGTCTTCCATGGAGTGGAGGCCCATGCCGCAGCAGTGAAGCTGGAAATGTAAACAAACCTGTTATAACAGCAGTCAACAAGTATAAACAATCTAACATACATTGGCCTGAGTGTCATCCCACGCCGCCGTGATCGGATCCGCCGGCACCCTCCCCGGCATGTACTCCTCAATGGTGTGCTTCATCTCCGGCCTCAGGTTGTCCTCCACCTGCGCCCTGAACACATAGCCGAGCACTCCGCCCACCAGCAGCACGACAAACATGAGGAAGAGCGAGATGAAGTAGGTGAGCAGGAGGCAGCGCAGCTCCTTGACGGCGCCGAAGCAGCCGAGCGAGCTGACGAAGAGGATCATGCAGCCGGCGGCGACCAGGATGTAGGCGGAGGAGACGAAGAGGCCGTTGCGGAGGAGCTCCTCGATGTACGCCTTGTCCAGGATGGTCCAGATGCCGACGCCGAGGACGAGGAAGCCGCCGAGCTGGAAGATCAAGAAGAGCGTGTTTATACTCAAACATTTGTATAAATCTGACAAATATTACTATTTCGTTACTTTGCGGAACTTCTATATAAGGTAAGTAATGCTTGCTAATATGCCATTGTTGCAGCAGATCATACGCTTCGATAAGATCATATGTTGCATTTTGTGCAACCAAATCGAATAAGTGCATTTTAACATTGTTTTAAACTCACAAAGATGAGGAAGTTGATGACAAATAGACACCATTTGACGCATTTTCCGCAGCCCTCCATGGCGAATTCCTTGAAGTTGACGTATCCTCGATATGCAAATCTGGAAACAGAGAATTAAGGTTAAACAAGCTCCGCATTTTGTCACTGATGGATCTTTCTGGAATTTTCGTTCCACATTTGAAAATCCCTTTCAAGATTCGCCGCTGATAAATTAAATGCAAGGCGCGTCGCGTCGCTCCGAGTCCTATTTGCTCACATGAGCTCCATTACGGACACTGTGGCTCCATAATAGGCCAATATTGGTTCTTCCTCAACGGGATCTAAAGTGATTTATTTAGTGAGTGTGGCGAAAAGAGGAAAACATGATTCTTCACCCTAGGCAGGATGGATGGCTTGACTGGCGATATTTAATTAATTTATGGGCGGGACGTGCGTTATCCGGCAATGAGTCATCATCATACGCTCAATATGGCGCCTTAAGATATTGCTCCAAAGATCAACTAGGTCATCGCAGTTCGTGCTGTATTCTTTTAGGGACAATATTATCATAATAATCAGCTTTGGCATTAAAGCTCTCTCTGTGTGCATATAATATGCATTTCAGACAATAGCGTTTTAGTTCTTGACTGATACACTTTTTATGATGTCCCCTAACCACATTTTTACGACTTTTGAGATGATTGCTGCAGCATCAAAAAGACGTCGTCGTTGTTGCAGCCGTGACGAATGGCAAATTTGATTGAACTGAGAGCGTTTTATAAAGACTATTCTCAACATATAAAGTGCGTTTCGAGACGTCGACGTCCAGCTTTTTTTATCGTCCTAAAGACATAAAAGGGCCTTCTCTGAATAGTAATGATATCTCCAATTTCATAGCGTCCAGATCGAAGCTGTCTGGAAAAAGTAGTCAGTTTGAAATGTTTATCCCAGTGTGAGATACCTTTCGTAAATCGACCGTAAAGAAGAGAATGGCATGTCTGTTCGGATCACGATTGAATCGGAGGGAAAAATGGCTTCATTCCGAATGGAATACATGTTGCGTCATATATCAAAGATCACTTATTTAGTCTGAATTAAACGTTAGTTAATTTTCAATTTGCCTTAAATTACATTTCTGAGGTGTTTCAAACATTGATATACAGAATACACTTTTATATATCGATGGTTTGGCGTGGGTTGACGGGTCGTCGTCGCATCAGAATGCATAAAACTGGGGGAGGAGGAGAGGTTGTTCCTTAATGAAGGCTGCCAAATTGGATATTTTTAAAGAGCACTTTTTGCGAGCTATTGTAATTAGTATTCTCTTACAGGCTTAATGGACTTTCCGCAAATGACTTATTACTGGCAGCCAGCCGCAATTATGCCGATATATATGTTACACTGCTACGTACTATGGATATTTTATGCATGAAACGTGTGGTTGTTACAGAGATATTGGATCAGCGGTAGCATAAATGTGTTCAAAGCCGATTATTGTTAAAACGGAGTTTGTGTGGTTTGTATATGAAAAGGTTTCTTGCTTCGCAATCTGCCAACTTTGTTTAAATATCAATCTCATTACAAGGCTTTTTAAAACGTTTAATTGAGCCGATGAAAAAATAATATTCTTTGGAATTCATCTTTAATAATGGCTTTAACACGATCTTCTTACTTGTCGCCAATGGCTTTCAGAACAAAAGCGGGATTTTAAACCATGACACTGCAAAAATTGTTGCAAAAAGGGATTGGCCGAGCAAATACAAGAACTCTTTTATTCAAACTCTTAAGCTTGTATAATAATAAAACATGAGAGAATAATGCAATGAGCTGCAATCAAAATATGACGTAATCTCAAGCCCTGCATGATACACACTTAACCAGAGCATTCTATTAGATCATGGAGTCAATCTAGACCACTTGCGCTATCAGCTCGCTGTGTACGCAAGAGCTTTGACGCAGAAACAACAACAACAGCAGCAGCAGTGGCGTCGTAGACACCGCGCGCATGGCATTTCAGACAATCAGGTGCATTTTATATACCAGGGATTAAATCCAAGGCATAACAAGAATAAGCAGAGACAGAAGTTGCAACTATAATTTTTGGTTGTAAACAGAAAGTAATAAATAAGGCATTAGTTCAGGACGTTATTCTATCTTCCTCTCTAAAATAGCTTCAGTATGCAGAGTGGAATGCACGTGACTTTTTACAGAATGGACAATAATAATAACAGCAGTTGCATTCCTTAAAGTCAAAGCATTTCGACATGTATTGTTGGGATTGGATATAAAGTATGGATGATTATATTTCTCCTACTCGCATTTGAAGGTAGAGAGTCATTCTTGTCCAACATCACGGGATTGACCTTTTACAAAAACGGTTTTATGCGGATGTATGCAGCAGACGAATAAAGGGCGTAAATTATGAAAATTGATATACTGGGACTTATTCTTAGAATAAGACAAGAGATACCGCGCGGTCAAAGGTGATGAAATATTACGCACACCTTTATTCAAAATGCCGTTTCTACATTAATTTTGCGCATTAGCCGCTTCAAGAGGATATTTTAGGCCGCCCTTGAAATATAAAACGTCTTCCAAATTGTTTCGTCTCCATTATGGGATTAGACGTGTTTTCAACTCCTGATGATCTCAGGAAGACGTTAAAAACTGGACACAACTCGACCCCCAAAATTAAGAGAGGACACTTTAAGGCGCCTCCTCGATATTTACAGCTTTTAAATTACACGACTACGTTTACCTTACAAGGACGTACGTTACGTACTTCCATTTCGTCAGTGTCATATGTGCTCATGGCATCTCTCTGAAACTGAATATAAATTGGCTCATGTTTCTTTCCCCACTACACGGGGGTTGGTTAAGTCAGCAACAACATTTATATTCTCTGTATAATACCAATATTGTTAGCACTGCCGATCTAATCGGCCAAATTGAAATGATATTCAGGCCCCCAGAGGGGTCACAAAAACGGCCATAATTATACAAAAAGGGAGGCTTCACAATAGAGGATAAAAAGGGGGAATTGTCAGCCTGTCCATCAGTTGTTGTATCATCAACATATATTTGAACCACTGTGTGGCGTTCAGCATAATTATTTATATTTAAACCACTGTATGGTGTTCTTCTTTCCATGTTGACTAAGCGTCCGATAAATCAAAATGCCTTCTGGTCTGAGTGAGTTGCAAAGAGAAGAAGAACGTTTGAAGGTCACTCCAGAGGTGTAATTATAGACAACAGCTCTTAAGAAGAACGGCGTTTACAAGGCCTTTCAGACGACTGAGCAAATAATACGTGTACCAATAATCGATTCTAAGAATGCTGAGTCTCTCACATTAACTGTTGCACCCCATGATGAAATAATGTGTCGCTTCGGAGAAGAAGGGAATTAAACAAGATGTATGATGACGAAACAGGCAACAACGTTACGTTTCAAAATTAGGAACAATTACATCCCATTCAAACGGAGTCGCTGTGGGACTAATTTGCAGCGAAAAGAATGCAGCGGCAGGATTTATGGGACAAAAAAGGCACATAAATGTCACCCTTATGCCCGATCTTTTGTTGTTCTCGGTAATTAAACTCTTGCACGAGGAAATGAGCATCTTGAAGATAGACAATGAACCTTTTGACTTCATAAAAATATTAAATCCTTCTTTTGAAATATGATACGACGTGGACCACCAGAGGCAAACACAAAGAAATGGTGAAAAAGAAGCTTCAATAAAATGACTGTACTTGGCTTTAAACCCTCTGTTAAGGCGTTTCAATGTTGACCATTCGGCATTTAAGAAGCCCACCAAAGACGAAAGTATCGTTGTCATCATCTTTCCTGTTTTCGGGTTCAACTCCCTGTGTTGACATTTGAAACAGCGATGATTACACAACGAAATTTACTTCTGGAGAGATCGATTTTGAGTCAGAGTGATTCGTGGGAATCCATTAATCTACTCGGGATTTTATCCAATAGAGCAATTTCTGACCAGAAGTACTTTAGTAATGATAACGCCATTTACACGTTTTAACAAATGTTGTCATCCACGCATCCCGCAGAGATGTTCCAAACACAACAAAGGCATGAAATGACCATAATTTTAACACAAAAATTGGCTTAATGAAAAAAGAACGATAACAGATTTGGAAGTTAATAATAAAACATGATACAGCTCAGCTGACAGTCTATAATGATTATCATGATGTAGCTATTTTTCCCCAAGTTTATTATTATTATTGATAAAGAATCTATTCTTCATCGTCAAAATGACACACGATACGTGAAGTTAGATGCAGTTAGCAATGGTACTATCATACATAGATCACAGTAAGCTGACATGGGAAATAATTATTGCTGCACAGTTGTTAATCAATAAAATTATTATGGCCCACTGTGCAGCTCGCATTCGTAAATACAGTTATTAGCGTTACTTTTGACCATCCGAGCCATTTCAAAGTGACCTCGACGCACGTAGAGAAGGAAAACTATCCAGTCAGAGGAGGAAAAATCCGCGTTATTTTCATTGTTTCCAAACAGAATTATTATCATGGACATTTGAGAATACAGCTTTATGTTCAGCCAACTGACGCCTTCTGCTGCTGCTGGTTGTATAAAACCGGTAACCGCAAGTCTGTTGCTTATTTAACACCAACAATATGTTAATAATAGCACAACAATGCATTGCAGGTATTATCATTGCGACCGTTTTATATAACAGGACAGTGAACTAAGAGTAAAATGCATCAGCGAACGAATGTAACATACACTAAAACCGGTTTTGAAGTGTATTGAAAATGTTAAAGTGCTCTACAAAGTTTCCTCGTTTAATGGTTATCCTGTTTCGATGCCTGGAAACAGCGTTGCCATTGCGTTGAGATAAAGCCAAATTACTCTTATTATAAAGCTAGAATGATACAAAATGAGTCAAACTGGCAACCCTGAATGTTTGTGCATGACAACTAATATGCAAATAATCCAGAAGAAGGAGAATACAACCGACTCCTTGGAATGGCATCCAGCAGCAGCAGGTCCTTAAAAGGACGCATTTTGGCTCAAACTCCCAATCAGAGAAGAAAAATAATCGTATCGAGCGCAGTAGGTGGAGTAGGAGGTTTTAAACGACTTCAGGGATGACGTTAAACTTGATTTAAGGGATGCCATTTATCAATAGATTCATCATTTTTGGGGTTGGGTTCTCGTCTCATTCAACAGCTGCCAAGAAAATTCCCTTAGCATCGTTTTCCTTTTCGACCTCTCGGGGTTTCATTTTTCAAGGTTTGCTGCCAAGCTTCATTTCAGAGCACACGATATCTTAAAGCTATATAGATTTCTTTCACATGTTTACATGGCTCAAACATTGAATAAGGATGCAAAAATATGGTAGGCTTAAAGAACCATAATAATAACCCTGACGAAAACGATTTTGACGCCTTTATTTGCGTACAGAAGCCAACGGCACACATTTAAAAACGTATATAATAATCGTCGCTAATGTGTCGCCTGAACCGCAAATGGGTCCGCTTTCATTTGCGGCGTTTTTATTATTGCAAATGACGCAATTAAATGGAATAATGATGATGATACGCATTTTGAGCAAACAATAACAACAAAGAAGAGGTTGAGGAAATGCATCGACTGGCACATAAATAGTAATAATAACACTTTTGGTAGCATAAAATGGCGTCATGTTGTTGTCGAATACGCATAAAACAGCGTCATCTTCTGCGGTAGCTGGCGGCTCATCATTATTATAAAAGGCGACTGAAATATGACTCGTACCCATTTTTTGGTTATTGTGAGAGTTTGAGCATCTGCGGTTGAACGGCTTGGTTCTAGCATCGGTACTATTCCTGAAATTGGGACTTTTGAAGGGTCAAAAGCCGTTATAGGATCTCACAAAATTGGTTGTATATGCAGGGAAAGGATAATATTATCTTATTTTAAGGAACCAATGCCAGATCCAAATCATGCTCATCATCATATTACTGACGTTGCAACCGGAATACGAATAAGGAAGGGCACAGTATGAAGATATTACTGTGATTCAGTCAGAGATAATTAGCTCTATTATTATGACAAAAGCACCGAATCTGGTTTAAGGGGTTGAATACGGAAGCAGTTGTCACACGATGTAAACATGCTCTAAAAGCCCTCCTTTTGTCATTGTGGTGCAAAAAGTGTGAAATGCGTAAAGTCTTAATTCCTGAATGACAAAAAAGATCCTCTCGTGCAAAAAACATGTCACGGCCTTCATCATACAAAGGGATTCCTCTCCATTGTTAGCTGAGGGAACAACACAGGCAGGGTTGCCATTTAGTCCAAGAGATATAAAAGTCAAATGGATCTCTATATCCACCTAAAATGAGCCAAACTGGCAACCCTGATCTCAAGTGTTAAGTGTTTGTAACGACGGCTTCCGATTCATTTAAATCCCTTTCAGAAAAGGATCTTGATCGAATCTTGACAAATAGATTTGTCACCGGGGCGAATTCATTCAAAGACCTCTTCAGCTCAATTATGTTGATGGGACTTTTACAGCTATTATGGATGCTAAGTATTGTTATTATTACAGTGGCCTCAGTCATGAAAACTAATGCTACACGTTCGACCTTTGCTGCCTAAAACGAGGACAACAAAAGCTTTGGAAATGAGGCGCACGTTTTAACCCTAAAAATATGCCAAAAATATGGCTGTGGCACAAAAGGCCTTTTTATGCACACGCTCTTTTATGTGCCTTTGCAGCGCGAGAAAATGACCTTTTTTTCTACTCCTACTCGCTCATAAGTCATAACATTACCTTTTTGCAATTATCCTCCTTTGAGCATTCTGACGTTTTGAGAAGTACTTTACAGCCGTTCTAATGCTCATGGCAATATAGACCCAATAACATCACTAAAATGAAGTTTCAATGGGAGTTCAGAGCGGATATCATGAGCTGAGACATGAGCGCTGGAGCTATAAAATATGATGAATTTGTTGCCTTGTAACAATTGGGGTTTCGCATGAATGTGTTGCTTCGTAGAAGAGATCTAATAACTACAATACAAGGTATCATATAGTTACTTTTTAATATCGCAATAATTTTCACTATTTAAGATACAATTAAGGTTGGCAAGAAAGTGTCTGTAACTTGTTTCAATGCCTGATAACTTTGCAACGAGATATGAGCGGAAAACCACGTCTCGAGTTGCTCGACCTTCGATTGTGATGATGAAACATGAAGAGAGCAAATACGATGAGCATCACAAGACGAGGATGATTTTCTAACCATGCCTTGTTTTCAAAGATGTTTTCGATGTTAAATGGCTTGGGTACAAGATGTTTACGGGATGAAAGCAAGAGATAATGTCATTACACAGAGCCAACGACTGTTTTGTATCCCATTATGATAATATTGTACGCAATATTACTTGCATATTCAGTTATTCATATTGGATATTTGCATGCCGACTCAAGTATCAGGGTTTTACATACCAGTGTAAGTTTTACAGTTACTAAATTAAAAAGATTCTCTTTTCTGTCCAAATGAAAGCATCAACTTAATAAATTCTGAGGTCATATTTTGCACTCTGGACATGAATTTTTGTCCGTGGTCAAAAGGGAAAAGAAGGACGAAAAAATACGACGCTTAAATATGCGTACGAAGCGACGCAGTTTTATTTTTTGACCGAGAACCAGTTTCAGGAATAAAGAAGAAGTTTTGGTGCAAAAAAGAATTTGATCAATAGCTACCACTGAGAGACATCTATTGAATTAATATTTGTTTACTAGAAAGGCAACCCTGATAAATGGCAAGAACCGCAAAGATCAAACCAGGAAAAGAGTGTAAATAAAAATATTTGGACGATAATTCATGGCCTCAATTAACATTTGACTCCTCGTGAGCTCCACAAAGAATAATAAATAAATAAAATTAAGAATGGAAGTGCCAGTGAAGCGTTAACTATTAGGGAATGTGTTTTCAGCGGTTTAACAATGTTTTGGACGTATCATTATCATGTTATCAGTCAAAAATACACCAGACGTGAAAAAAAACACAATGTATTGACAGATTTTTTATGTTGGCTTTCAGACAATTAAATTGGCTCGATTACCACTGACGAGGAATTTCAATTTGTCTCAAATTAGTTTGGCTCAAAATAGCGAGCCACGTTTTTATCTGGAGTGTGTACCTTGCAACCTTGAAGCCGTAGATATGATACAAGTTTTTGTATATCAATGATTTTCAACGCTAGAATGAACTCAAATTACAAGGTTTTAATAATCTCTTTTGCTCAGCAATGCATGAAGTCTATTGCACTCTGTTAAAATCATTAATAATATTCCAAAAATCTGCGTACAGTTTGAGAGTAAATAAAAACAACAGCTGCAGCAGGAACAAAATGCGTTTTACGCATTTCAAAACTGTTGTATAATAATGATAATGTATGGTGTGCAGATGACGAATTAGTGCACCATTTATAAACATACACAATGGAGGTAATTAGTCACACTTTTTGAAGATATATTTTAGCATCTGCCTCAATAATAATCATCTTTACGGTCCAGTTGAGATGTGTCTTATTAGCAACAAATGTAATGGTTTATGAGGCAACAAAGATATTGTCCAGTTCATATTTAATTCCACAGAAAAAGTAACGTTTACATCTTATTCTCGACTCAAAGTTAGTAAAGAAATAAACGCGATTATTTATGTTCTAATAACTGAATGCATTCGACGAGAAGAAACAAGATTATTAAATGCACTTGCTTTGTTGTTGTCCAATTTGCGTTACTTTTTGTTGTCCAATTTTAAGCTCGTGAAGAGACAATAATAACACATCTTACGGACGATTCTAACGCGTATAAACATAAGAGGGTTAATTAAAACTAAATGTGACGACCATTTAAAGTCTTAAATGTTGCTTTTATCGCCTTAAAACGTCTTGGGCGTCCAGAGGAATGCAGCACGATCCGACCTTTTGAAACTCTTAAAAATGCTCAAAAATTACCTTTATTTGAGATAATAAAAGTATGCAAGAATAAAAGAACCCTGCATTGCTCGCTCTTATATTAGCAAATGGAAATGTACTACGTATCAAAGTCAAAAGTAGACATTTTTGTGTTCCTTCTTTCATTGCATGCACGATTTAAGAAAGATCTCTCGTTGCTTCGGGCGGGTTATTCACCCTTGAAAAATGGAAAGAAATGAAGAAAACAAATGTTCTCTCGGCAAATCATCTCTTTTGGCAAAGGAATCATCCAGAACATTCTTCTTCATAACAAGGCGCAGTTTTAAAGGCCCTATACATGAAAACAGATCTCAGATGAAACATGGACTAACCCAAGCCATACATAATGCAGTAATGAACAGCCTAATATTTGAGCCCTTTCACTCCCCTGTTCATGTATGCAAAGGGCCTCCCTGTTTTATGCAGGTCTTATGACACCATTACCCTCTAACCTCACGGCCTTTAATGGCCTTCAACTCCCCCGCAAAAGGCCACAAAATGGGAACAACCCATGATTCCTCCCACTCCTCATTTAACGCAATTGCAGCGTCTAAAAATAGCCGCGCTGTCATTAGTTTTCCCCAAAGGCCATACTATATTTTTGAAAGGCTCATCTTCTTTTCACATAGTGGGCCTTGGTTCATTATAAAAATACCTTTGGCAAATGGCCAGAAATAGACAGAGGATGGAGAGGTCAAAAGAGCGGCGGCGGTCAAGTAATGATGGCTGGAGAATGGCTCTCTTTTATCCCAAGCTCTTATTGTCTGATTGCTTTTTTCTCCCTCTTTCCTCGTATAAATGTCATAAGGCCTTAATAAACTTTTTGGTTCATCTTGTTAGGGAGTAAATGAGGCTCTTATTCTTGCAATCATAGGCCTTAAAATGTATTTCTCTTCACAGAAACGTGTCTTATGATGTCTTTCATTCCATGCTAGCAAAAGTGACACATAAGAGATCTCTTCGTGTTGACAGCCAAGTCACTTTTTACACAGAGTTCATGGAAGAATTGAACTACTTTCCGACTCAAAAATGAGACATGCAGAAAAGGAAGCGCGGCAAAAAAAACTCGAGAAGTCTACACGCTGCGTCTGAGGGTCGACTGGATAATGGCTTCATTTCTAGGATGGAAAAGAAGGTGTGTAGCCTAAAGGAATCATGAACCAACGGACAGAGCAGCAGCATAAAAATAATTAGGGAAAGAGGGTTTTGCTCGATCCATGGTAGTACGGTCCTCCCTTCTTTTAATGGCTTAGAGATAGGGTTAGGACTCTGTAGATATTCGAAAAGTGCATAAAGTATGCATAATAACAATAACCTTCGGTGCAAGCACTCAGATTGCATCCACCATACGAGACAACAAACCTTACGCTACGTAACGGTGGAGTCCCACATTTTAGCATCTAAAAACCGGACCATAAACTGTGAAAAGAGAGAAAAATTGTATTCATGTCCATCATCCTGGCAACCTTTTTGATCAGGCAGCATTCAGACATTTTTACGTGCTGATTTACACATACAGCAAGGTTGTAAAAGAAGGATCGTCGTAAATATTGACCAGTGCGCTGCGATGAAAGGATTTGAATATTAGCCATTGATGTACAGTATTCCAAGATCGATAAATAATACATTGGGGAAGAATATCTGTTATAGGCCATTATTGGTGTTAGTTTCGAATCTCATGACCCAATACGCGATATTTAGACGGTTCATTTAACATTCAGCCCGGTGATTGTGACAATGAATCTCATATTCAATGAGTTGGAACTGTAATAATGTTTAAAAAACTGAGGTTTTCCTCGATTTGATCGTGTTTCAGTCTCCCTTGGGCGCCATCATCATCTTCGTATGCCATGATTTTTACGACGCTGCCCCGTGGCATAAAAACGAATTCATCATATAAAAAATGCGTCAAGCTACAGGCAAAAAACGACCTGGTCATCATTTGTCGTCTACAAAATAGTCGTCCTGACAAATTTTCCATAAAAGTCGTCTGAAATATATTCCTGAAAAGTCGTCCAAAATTGAATCCTCAAAAGTCGTCTGATCTACATTCCACAAAAGTCGTCTAACATATATTCCACTAATGTATTTAAGTTCATAATCATATGCACATAATTGTGAGGATGGAGCTGAGAACTTTGCCACCTCTGGCTGGCTATTCAATGGGAAAAAATACAACGGGAACGACGAAAGAATGAATAAAATGCATTGTACTACATTGACTATATGTTAAATGTCAACATGGTTATGTGTAAACAAATTTTCACTGTCGGTTGTGTTCATGTTTGCCAAAAACATTTGTAATTTTCCCTAAAGTATCAAGTTTGTTAGATGGTTTACACTTTATATACTGTATCTTGTCAAGCACAACTCTATTCTAGAATGGAGTTGTACATGATATTGTAAAACACCATTATTAATTGAATATCATCCCATATTACAAATTATAGAGAGCATGGTTTTGTAGATCTCTTAACCTGAGACAAGGAATTTAGTATTTCAAAAAAGTTTGGCAGAATACAACTTTAATAGTTTCAATGGTTTGTACCTTTGGTTTGTACGTGCATTTATATAGCTAAAGTAAGGTACATGAGGCTGTTACGCTGAACTAAGATTTGCAGCACAAAAAAAATCGAACTGCCTACACATAGTTATTAAACTCTTCTCTACAAGTACACTATTGAAATGTGGTTTACATGACCAAAGTAATCCCTCTCTTAAATAGTCCTCTAGAGGATAACGAAACCGTTATTATTACTCACTTAAAGTCATCATTTAATGGAGCATATCTGCTAGAGTTAAGACTTAAGAGGGAGACTTTAGTGGAATCAATACTTGTATGTAGAAGACAAATATGGAAATGTTTCATAGACGACAAAATTGGAAATATTCAGGACGACAAATGTGGAAACATTCAGAGCGACTAATTTGGAAACAATTAGGACGACAAACATGGAATCTATAGCAGACGACAAAATTGGAGACGACAATTTATCCCTACCTCCAAAAAACGACGGAGAATAAATAATACAATTTTAAAGCTTCCTGGGTAATCCTAGATCTGTACACATCAGAAAGAGTTCGACTGTAGCAGTTCCTGTGCAAAAATGCCCTTTAAATAGGGTTTGAAACATAAAACGGATCCTTTTTCTCTTACCTTTTGTCAATAGCGTCGTTTATCCGTCGTCCACAATTTGCACTTTCAACTGGATTTCACTTGAGACAGTTTTCTTCACATGATTTAACCCTCAATTGGGTCTTGACAACACGGTTGAGAGACACAAAAACTTGGTCTCCACTCACTCACTCACTCACACCCGTCTCCGACTTTTAATGGCCTGCAGGGGGACGGACGACAGCTGCTAAACCAGATTCTTGGAGACGTCGTCCATATGCACTAGGACGATGCAATCGAGTCCTTTTCTTTCTTTCTTCTTAATTCTCGTTTCCGTCCTTTTAGCCTTCTTGTCGTCCTTGTTGACTTTCCGAGCTCTGCAATCCAACTGAAGAATCGGCGTCGGCGTCGCTGGAAGGAAGAGGAAGGCGTCGGCGTCCGTCGGGAGAGTGAATTGGAACGCGCTCGATCGCTCGTCCAGAAGGAGGACTCCGTGGAGAAGGAGGAGGAAAACGGCAAAGAGTTGGAGTGGAAGCACGTGGTTCGTAGGTTGATACTAAAGTGTCTACAGTAACCTATCTCTGGTTGATACTCGAATAATATTGCTCAGCTTTTGGCACTCAGCAGCAGCTGACCGACACAGGTTTTAAAACTGAGAGCTGAGCCCAGAAAAAAAACGAGTCTACGCCCGAGTTTCAGCCGAGATTAGAACATAATCCGGGCTGAGGCACAGTGGCGGGCGAATATAAAAAAAGGTTGATTTTCCAGATTTTGTTTCACACGGCTGCGTCGTCGTGGTCGGTTCTACATGCGGCATTAACGTGCGCTTTGCGCGTCACTTTGCTGCTGTGACTTGGACTCTGCCGCACATGTGCAAGCGCAGCTAAATGCCACGGGGTAACCGCGCCCTCCGCACGCAGCGGACACTCCCACCGGCCACCGCGGCTGTTGTTGTTGGCAACAAAGTGGACCAGCAGTATTTTTAAGCATTTTTGTTGTGTCTATCCTGTATGTTAAAGGTATGCAGGAGTGACGAAAGGAGAGCAATCTTTGAAGAAACGTACGTACAGTAGACTCGCGCTTGATCTTGCAAAAAAATGGTCTGAAAAAAAGCGCTGAACTAGTTTTGCGTTATCGTAATCTAGACGGCTGGCAAGACTTTGTCTCAGAAAGTACATTGGAAACATATCTGCGAAGGAGGAAAAGGGATGTTGAAAAGAACGGAACATTACGGAACTTTTTATGGCGCTCTGCGACTTCCTCTTGTCGCGTGCACTCTTTTTAGAAGGGTAAGAAGCGTTTAATTTTTGGGTTCCCGTGTGATACGGTTAAATATGCAATTATGGCGAACAATGCATGCTCTCATTAACATTTTTCGGGTAGAATGTATGGGCTCAAAAGATGCAATTAACGCTCAGTGGGTGCTTTACTCCTCCATCTTCCATTGCGTATAATTAATTTCGTTGGGTGGTCAATGAATGAACATGAACATTTATTATGACCATTTTCGACATTTAACGATATAAAGCAATAGTCATTCAATGTTTGGGATTTTATTCAATGGATTACTATCTCCATAATAGTCCTCAAATCTGATCTAAGATGCTACCTGATCTAATCCCCAACTTCTCTCGTTACAGATTACAAGGGATGGAATGAATCTCAGGGGTAACAAAATGTATTCAAAATCATTCTTAAATAACAAAATGTATTCAAAATCATTCTTAAATTTTATCTGGATGATATCAGCTTTTGATATATTTCTGGAACCCTGTTTGCCCAAGATATCCCCTCAAGCTACTCCTCCCTGAATTATCTCTCATTTTGTCTGCATGGTTTGACCTTTTCAAATGGAC
>LR139995.1:0-20982 GCA_900659605.1 Tisbe holothuriae
TTTGCAAACCGAAGTCGGTTTCGGTTTTTAAATAAACCGACTTTCGGATTTCGGTTTTCGGTTTTCGCACGTCCTTAATATATAGTATATGATATACTATTAATTTCAGAATAATATGATTAAAAAAGCTTAGTTATGCAGTATTTGAGTATTAAAAAAGGTTTACGGTTTACGGTTGGCTAAGTAAACACTTACTTGCAATCCTGATAATAGAAGATGAGCAGTTCGATATTCCTCTTTTTGTTCTTCTCAAATATCTCCGGCACGGTCTCGTTGATGCACTGCATCATCTGCTCGGTCCGGTCCTGGACGCACTCCCAGCCCTTCTCCGCCATGAACACTACGAATATAAGAGAGGTTGCGTGATTAGAGGGTGGGAAAGTTCCGCGGTAATAAGCCCTTTAGTATTAGTTCAATGGTTCAATGCTTGCTATAGTACTTAGTTCAATGGTAATACCAAAGTGTATTAGCACTTTGATACTTTGTACTTACGTGCCAGCCTGTCCCCCCGATTGTGACAGACGAAATCAATGGCCGCATCGACCATCTTCATGGTGACGTTGATGCCGGCGCGGTCCCGTTTCGAGAGGCACTGGCGGGACGTCTCCAGGAAGTCGCGGATGCAAGGCCGGAAGTGGGACACCGGAGTGCTGGAAATAGTTAATATATTTGCATATACATAGTTATTATTGTTTACTACGTAAATTTCGCTATCGGGATTATATCAAGCTGTAATGAGGCATACGTATGTAGCAAATCTAAGCGAACATACTAAATAAAATTGCTAGCATTACCGGTATTTGCTACACACTGCTATTTGCTTAATCCTCTAGAACTTTCTTCCCTCTTTTCTGTTAAGTATAAATCTCTCTTCACTCGAAATATTTCCCCCAAACTTTTCGCTCGCTTTCTCTTTACTTTTCTATCATCTTTCGAATTAGAGCAAATATGACGGAGAAGGCGAAATTGCATCGCTCGATTGCATTTCTGGCTTTCCAAAGTTTTACCAATTTTCTTGAGAGGAAACAGAGTTTGGATTTCTGGACAGGAGATCTAACGCAACGTGTTGAATAATTATAAATATAATAAACAACAAATTGTTTCGGACGTAATATTACCATAGCATTCCAGGTATAAATATGTGCAAACATCAAACTTACCCGCAGTAGTGCTTGAAGACCTGATCGAGGTCCCCAGACTTCTTCTTGGCCTCGATTTCCACCGACACCTTGGCCGGGTTGAAGTTCTGCAGGAAGCAGTAGACGAGGTTCTCCTGTGCGTTCGTCCACTTCTTAAGCAGGGCCTCACCTCCCATTTCTTGACATCTGAAAGTACATAAGTTATGAAAATAATCATATTTTTTGTATATGGTCGACTTGTGATGTTTGACTCCTCCGGCTTTTGAATACATTTAAAACTTTTCCCCCAAATGTGCTACAAAAGGTACAAGCGATTTACAAAAGCCCATGTCCCTATGGGTACTGACTTGATTCTCCCCCAAAACCTACTTCCCTCCCTGAGGCTGTATATCTCCACACTACTGCTGCTCTTCTCAGTACTCGCTTGCACAAAAAGTTAACTCGAAAACTTTTTCCGTTTCCTTGAAAGATTTTTCCTCTGATCTCTTTTTGGCGCCGCCATATGTTTGACGCTCCAAAGACATATAAACGTAGGAAAGGTCAGTGATTGTGTTAAACACGGTCGAAAGGGGGTTTACAGTTCAGCGAGATAGAGTTTCCTTTTTTTTAAAGTTCTCTCTTTATTTAATGGAATTTATTTGGCGTGTTTGCTTCAAAGTTATTGATTGTACTTTCGTAAGAGCAGCAAAGTACTTTTTCTCAAAGAGTCCCTCGGTGTATGACATGAGGTACGTATAGACTATAAACAACCCTAAATACTCCCTTGGACACTTCAACGACTCTTTCACTCACTGTTGCTCCCAGTTATCGAATCCTTTGTCCAGCTGGTCGTGTATTCTGTCCTCCCGGTCCATGGCCTCGAACTCGTCGTAGAAATCAGAGTTGAAAAAGTCATCGCTGAAGTCATCGTCATCATCAGAAGAAGACTTCTTCTTTGAGCTCGATTGGAAGCACACACCTGGAAATAATTATATATAAAGCATTAGTTACAAGCTTCATAATATGTTATAAAAGTCTTGTAATGTAGTCATGTAATCATGTTAAATCATCCATCTCAACTCCTGTTCATGTGTACTAACACTGCTGCATTGAACTTTATTCTGCAACAAACATTCCTTCACGCTGTGTTTTCAACTTTTTTGAGAGCTTCTTCTTCTTCTACTTCTACTGCAGACTTCTTCGGCCTTTTCTCTTTCTTTCTTTATCTCCTCCTCGAACAGAGGCTCTCTTTGTTGTGGCTTCCTTGAAAAAATAACCTTGCACTGGACCGAACAGCAAAAGTTTAAGAAAAAACTTCAAGGACTCTTGTTTACAAAGAGCATTTTTTATCCTACTTCAATAATACAAAGGGCATAATAATACGTTAGGTGCGATAGCACTCTCAAACCGAACCGTCTATCTATCTTTAAGCCTTCTTCTATAAAGACACACACACACGCGAGTATATACATTGTATTTTAAAGAGCTCCCCTGTCGTCTGAAGAAGAAGAAGACCTGCAAGGATTATTATTACCCGGGGTTCCTAAACTCTTCTCTCTGGCACACGATTAATATTTATGGATGAGTTTTGGCGACATTTAGGTTATTACATCGTCTGGCGTTGATACCGACGACTGAAATACCCATTTAGATTGCTTTTATCCGCGTGTGTGTTTGGATGATATAGAGTGTTGTTCTTATGTCTCGAGTGACCATTATTGTGGAAACATACATAAAAGAGATAGAATGTACTCAATACAGAAGTGTAATCTAATACTCCATAATGTGCAAGGTCTCTAATACGTTTTATCACAATTCTAGCAGGCCCCAAAAGTGTCGAGGAGAGGGAAAGAAGCACTTTTATGGAAACGATAAAATAACGGCGGGAGGCTCTAAAAGCGTAGATACAAAAAGCGTATTTGTCCCGTGTAATCACGCTCAGCAGTGCAAGCTGCTCAGATGATGATACTCGCTCAGGGGCTCGTGTTAAAACATCATCAAACTGGAGAGGGTGTCATGTTGTGAAGTGGATGCAGCAGCAGTCTTCCACGGATGCAGTTAAGGCAACAAACAGAGAGCAAGGTTGTTTTAAATGCAGGATAAATGAGGCAACGTTCCTGTTTTGTAGACACTGATTCAAATGCTAAATTTCCTCGGAAGTACGTATTTGCTGCTTTGTATGAGTAAAAGTGGGAGTACCGTGAGTGCACTTGTACTCGTATTACAACGAATAGCTTTATTTGAATGAACATAAAAACGAATGCATTGTCCATTATACTGTAGATAGAGCAATACATCTTGCGATAGAGATCACGAGAAGAAAAGGTTACATAATTTATGTTTCCTCCAGTCAGAGGAAATCCCTTCTTTCTATCTCCCGTGATAATGTCTCTTCTGGCCTCGCTCTTCCATCAAGCAGAAGAAGAAGAAGGCTAGGAAGAAGAGGGACCTTATGGTGGGCATACGTGGACTTCACGGAACAAAGTGCATATACACATAATAAGCACAGCTTCGTAAGGTTTTATAACGTGAAAAAATTACATTATTAAATTCTTATATCCTTCTCTATAAGGCCGTTATATCATATGGCCTTAAATCTCAGGTATGAGTCTCCGACCCCAATCCATTTCCTTTGACTGCCTCAGACTATTTTCCTTCCTCTGCTTGCTTCCAGCTCTTCGTCTTCTTCTTCCTCTTCTCCTACTTCCGCCATCATCCCAAACTCACGTCTTTAAAAAAAATCTTTAGTATTAGTTCCAAGAATCAAGAAGTGCTTAATTCAAGTTTTACTCAAAGGCAATGAAGAAATGTACAAATAAAGCTAGGCTCACTTTTTATCGTAAAAAGGGAATGTAAAAGGCCGATAAAAGTCCAAGTCTAGCCTGCCCAAAGGCCACTGGAGAGGTGGTTCGTTAGAGAGGGCCGCATATCGGTTTGGCCTTGGACGCACGGCCTTATTTTCTTTTATTTGGCAGCCTCCAGCATGGAGGATTTTTTCCATCCTATGCCCAAAACCGGAAAGAAAGAAATAGGATTCGATATAAAAAGGAAGCCGGCCATTCAACTGTGCATAATAGGCTGTGATATCCATGGAGGAGATAGAGATGGAACTACTGTGGCGAGTGCTTTACACACCAGAAGCTACTGTGGCGAGTACTTTTAACATTCTTTGCACACCAACGGTAACCTTGAATTTCCTGGATGTGACATTTTGCTCTCTCTACCAAATTATTCCCATACCACAATGTTAAGGGATGCCAAAAAGGACAGTTTCAATGGGTTTAAGTAGTTCTATGTATCTGGTTATGATCTGCCACGTGGCATCCCTCAAACGAGATGTTATGTGCATTATATATGACGTACCGCAATGGAATTTTATCCTTTTGTACCGCGTACGTGCAAAAAAGATGAGCCAACGGTTTTCCTTATATTGCGAACAGTCTTTTTCAACGTTTAAACATAAAAAAATCGCTGTCTTTTGTGGATGATAGGAATATTGCCAACCATTAAATATAACTAAACCTTTTATTAACAAAGCTCTCTGATAAATCTGCTTGACCCCCACTAAGTAATAATCCAGATTTGCACTCATTTTTGCAATGTAATCTCCTCACACACCGAACATCTTCCTTCTCATATTCCCTTCTGTTCACAGCTTACGCTTTCCTTTTTCTTTCTTTCTCTTTCCAGCGCTCCTTATCTTGGCAATGTGAAAATGTGGGACACAAGAAAATGAGAGTTCAGAGAGAGAGCAATGAATATGCATGTACTTGAAAGCTAAGTCATATGATGTTAAAAAAGTTGTAACATGGAGTCTTAATAACTATAGTGTTTTGGATGCAGCTTATCAATATAAAGTCCACAATCTTATAAAATTGGACATGTTCTGTGTATGTATACATACACATTGTGTGGGTAATATATGTGTGTATATGCTTGGGAGAAAGGGGGAAATAGGGCTAGAGAGAAAGGGGTATTATATGCATATTCCCTGATACGGAATATGGGGTTAACACGCATTGACATTTGTTACACAACCAAATTGGAGCTAGAAAGCATGCAGCATATATGAGACCATTACTGTCTTACTTATTTTATAGTGAAAAAGATAAATGTCCAACATTTAATCCATTCTAATTCCCTTATTTGTTTGCATTCCAACCTGCTTTTAATGGGATGAACAAACAATCGCATAAAAGCGATACTTAAGCTTATTTTCACCCTCACTCTCTAAAGATTCTTCTTGACAGTAATTGCTGCAAAAAGAAGGTTAGTCGTGAAATTCAACATGTCCCTGAATAACCCACTTTTTGCGCTAATGAAACGTGTTTTTGCATATACGATAGAAGAGACACATTGTTTTACAAAAGTTTATTTAAAATATATCAAACTTAATGCAGCAAAGTTTCTCCATGCATACATGTATAAAATCGTTAACTTTATATTATTTTCTTAAAATATCCTATCCATACCCACTGTGCCTTGCCAATTTGAACATGTAACATGTCTTCTGCTCCTCTCATTACGTTTGCCCCCTTTTTCAACTGATTTCATATCAGTTAGCAACTGAGGGAGGGTAAAAACGAAAGCAAAAGGCTTAATTATAGCAAAGCATGCATAACTCGGTCACAACAGTGACTTTCTGCCTATTTAAATGGCCTGGAGAAAAGTTTTTGTGATATTTAGAGGTGTCTGACATTTGTACGTGTTAGCAATGGTATACCATCAACTTTTTGGTAGCCTTTAACCATACTAATAATCAAAATAATAGATCACGCAGTCAAAGGTTTCAGCTCAACATGGGGTCTTATATTTGGTGAACTTTTGTGCTCGCATCCTATGGGGGAAAAGTCAATTTGCAGCATTTCGATAACTTTTTTTCCAGGAAAAGTCAGAAGAAAAGTTCACTTCCGCATAACATATCATCTTTTAAACGCAGTAACCGTGCTATGATAAATAATATATTACATGCAGTGAACGGAGAATAAAAAGTGGTATTCCGGGCAACCCTTAATTTGTTACTAACTGCGCATAAGTTGTCTGATCTTTTTTCTTCAAACTTTTTATTGCTCAAATATTAAACCTTTAGAAGTTTAACTAAAAATCTAGTGTTTTAAATGTCATGTTCACGGAAGAATTTGTACCAATAAAATACACCTGTAACCTACAACAACTAAAACATAGCATTATATATTAATAACAGTATTAATAATATTTAATTAAATTTGTCTATATTTTGTACTGCGGTGTGTACGTTTCACTTTAGCATTTGCACGTATACAACTAATATAAACCAGCTTTAGCCTTCTTTTATATTGGCTTATTTCCTGGAGTAGTAAATCTTCCCTGCAATGCGTCCCTCAATAATCACTAGCATAATACTGTCATCGACGGCGGAATAAATAGGCGCATAAACAAAAGAAGAGTCTTGCAGTCGCAGTGCTCATATTACAAATGTAATGAGGACAACGTTCAATATTGCGACTTACTTTTGCTATAAAGATTTTCCCCCGTTTGCGCCTTTGATATCCCTTCTAAAGTTTCAAATTTCAAGCGCGGAAGAATTTATAAAAGAAATTAAATCCGCATTTAATCCGAGCAATTGAACAAAGAATGACTCATAACTTGCTCATTAAACCTCTCACTTCATGACTCAGTTGCAGAAATATCCATGCAGATTTGCAATATATTAAATAATTCAATTCTGTACACAAGTGAATATTGATCGCGTCGATTTCTGCCTCACTGCCTCACACATTCTCAGCATTTTCAATTTTTCCCATTTCCTTGAAAACAATCCTTATTATTCAGGAGAGAGAAAAACACATGCGCAGGGGAGGGGATAATAATGTCGAACACACGCAGCATCGTCTTGAAAAGAGAGACTGATTGTGCCAACGAGGTGGAGGAGGAGGAAATTCATTCTGCTTTATAGCATACGTGTGCGAATGCCAATTTTGCTGAATTAAATTACATGCTTAACTTCTTGTTACATTAAACGGTGCATCCGTAGTTACATTAACTTGAATCCAGCTAAAAACCTACCATGTGGCATTGTCTGAGCGTTTTGTACGATAATGCTCCTCCTCCACTGCAAATTGGTTTTCCCAGCCATGCCATCCCTCTTTTCTTTCTTCCTCTCTTTCCAGCAGTTCGATCGATGATGATCTTTTCTCTCTTTCTTTTCCTCCCCAAAGTCAAAGAGTGAAATTTATGCAATTTCTTCTTTCCTGGCGACGGACAAGTGCTGCTGACGGATGGAAATCAAAGGAGAGAAGAAATTGATCCTGAGGAAGAATTCATTCGTCTCTAAAATGCAATATTGAAGTACTCGTCATATGTTACTTTCAAGCCGCTTCTATAATGCTGAATAATGTGCTGATAATATACTCGTATGCAAAAGCTCAGCTTCTCCGTCTACTTCAACAACAACAAATACGCTTATTCGTCTGAAATTCGCGACTTCTCTATTTATTTCTCTTGGGAGTCTCCTTTCGGGAGAAGAAACTTTTGTTCGTATGGAGAAGAAAGCCTAAAGCGCTGTTATTTGTGACATTAGCATAAAGTGGGGAGCCTCTCTGGAGAGTTGAATTCTTGGGTCAGGGATGACATTATGTGGAAAATGACTGTCTTATACTTGTACTACAAAGTATCTACTACACCAAAATTCATAAAACTATGGCAGCCCTAGAGCTAGATGTACCTTAGTTCTATCCTTTAATATAGGAGAAAATTGCACGTTTTCAAATTGTTATTGTGCCTCGACTTAAACTTTTTCTGTTATTTGCAGACTGCTTGAAATTATGGCTTTAGGAAAAGGTTCTCCGATAAGTGTACGTTTTACCAAATAGAAGGGAAAGTTTTGAGTGTGAGTATGAGTAATATATAGCAAGATGGTTTACAAAGGTAAACTAGTTTGATATCTTAGTAAAGTAATATGAATTTCAAACCTGAAGAATATTTCCTTTAGAAAAAATACATCACAAAGGAACCAAGTTGTTTCTGTTCGGATCATTAAACACAAAAATGTCAAATACTGTAAAATATAATACTCTGTAATTATACATTTCCTTTCTTGTTAATACCTTGCGTTAACTGCTTAGAAATTCCTTTGGCGATCCTCTTTCCTTTTCTTCTCTCTCTGCAGAGAAGAAAAAGGACCCCAAGACATCACAAGAATGTTAAGAAAAAGCTTCTTTTTACACGCTAGCGCAAAAGTCACTTTTAATACGTTCTCTAATGCTGTTTCCATGGCAGCTGTAAAATTCAATTCCTCAACTTTTAAAGACGTCCATAACTTTTTCTATTACTTTTTTGACACTCTACATTAACTTTTTAGAGAGCATGGAATTACATGTGTGTGTTTGATGAAACCCTCTCTGGGTAACTTTCCATCAGAGAAGTTTTGGAATTAGACAGCTGGAAGTCAACTTGTTTCCTGTAAACTCTGTTTTGTTGAGTATTAGTACATGCTGGAACATTCACTATACATGAGTTATTATAATGACCTTCTGCTGAAAACACCTCATTACGGATCTTTTAGAGCCTTTAAGTAGTTAAAGGTTACTTTGAAAATATTGAACTTCAGAATACAACATTCGATGCATTCCTTGCTGTTAATGTCATATCTCAAGCATACACATTACATTTCTTCCTAACAAACCTCTCTATACTCAACAGCAGGCACGCCTTTCTCATTAACTCCTTGCTGTTGTTCCAAAATACCCTTTTCCCATTTCTTATTACTATCCATGCACATGGTTTTATACCTCCAGCATGAATAGGCAAATCCTGGGAGCGACCTTCACTGTAGTACATAAGGTAGATTAAGCTGGTCTTTTGTCACACTCAAGGTTGAAGCTTACATTGTTTCTTACACATTAATATAAGTGGTTGTGACAATTAACTTGAAAGACATAATTCTAGCATTAGAGTGCCCAGACATTGTATGACATATAACCAGCATTACATACCGTCATATGAGCCTGGTTCCATTAGCCTCTAAGGCGAACGGTTCTCGCTCATTACACCCGGACTTGCTTCTCGCGTTCTCTTGGCATAATATACTTAATCCAGCTTTTCCCTCAAAAATCGACCTAGTCCATCTTTCTTTCCTCCATTCTTCCCGACGTGCCCTTCTCTCTCTCTCTGCTGCAGCTGTGTGTGTGTCGAAAAGTAAATTAATCCTCTCAGGCTCCTTTCAGGATTGGCGAGGCCAAATTTCTCAACCGGCAAATGAGAGGAGTGGGAAGAATAAACTGTGTTTATTACTAATTATAGTATTGAACTAACTTTAATTATTTGATTTATTAATAAAATGTAATAAATAGCTACTTTTCTATCACATAATGTAATTTTCAATACCCTTAAAGTTAGTCTTCCAGCAAAGAATCGTCCTTTGCTTTCTCTTTCTTTCTTTTTTACCTCCACTGCTGATGAGAATGTTGGCAGACCAATAACCAATAATGGCCTCCACGCCCATACACGAACACACTCTAATGCCATAACGTGATAAAACATCATTCAGCTCACACATCTCACATCTATGATATTATACGGTACAAAAGTGTTGTATTTCCTGGTTTTGAAGGTTTTTGTTTAGATTAAGGAGATGTATTTTGTTGTTAAGCAGACGTTTGGTCATGTATTGTTTATGAAATACAGGCGTAATGATATTTAAACAGAGCATTATTACCATAAATATTGATGACTCCATTATGCATAATAACGAGCCACACAGACGAACAAGTCATTTATATCCTCAAAATATCCCAAGACAGCATTAGCAAGCCAAACTTGTTTATATTCAAGAACCATTTCCATATCGTACTCTTAAATCGTTCCAGTTAAGACACAGATCCAAGCTTTTATTATTCTTCCCCCAGAAAAAAGTTTTGTCGCAGTAAATGAGGACTGAAGAAGAAGAAGCTGAATCTGAAGGGCGAGATTCGAAGGCCAATACTCTTCTCTCTGCTTTTCTCCATTATATAATGTGTTGTGTGTAGCAGATCTTGTTACACAAAAGGCAGAGATAAAAACAGCATCCAAGGCCATGATGGTGTATCTAAGACAAAAGGATCATTGTGGTGTAAAATGGCTTGCTTGTGGCCGGGTATTATAACAGCCATCATAGATCATCCGGGCAATAAGAGGAAAGGCTATATTGCTAAATTCCTTGCCCCACCTATAAATTCCGTGCGCGAACCGGTGATGGAACCTAATCGAAGTCTCCTTAGAATGCAGTTCGCTTCAAGGGAGTTTAATTTTATCCTCCTCTGAAACCCGACCCAATTACGAAAGAGGAAGGAGGCCAAAAAGACACTTAACTGTACTGGTGCTTTAAAGGCTTTAGATGTGCCATCCAGGGTCATTTTAACACATTCAACTCACTGAATTTAATCTCTTCTCGTTGTGCCAGAATGCCAGACAGACAGTTGAGTTTAATTTAAAGGCCGAAAGTTAAAGCCTTTAGCTCTTTATGTCTGAATTGAAGGCAAGGCTTGGAGTATAGCAGCAGCTATTACTCTTCGTAGTCAAGAAACGCTCATGTTTTTCGTCCACTCTAAAAAAAGACAACTTTCGTACAAATACGCAGATTTTATCACTTTCCTTGCATGAGAGAGCACTTTTTCTTCTCCCCTCCTTAATGCTAACTTTCATACCTTCTTCGTCTTAGCCTTAGACTTTATAGTCCTGAGGGGCTTCTCAGTCTTACTAGGCTTAGTTACTACAGAGGTCTTGGAAACCTTGACTTGGGTTAACTATATTTTATGAGATGAACAGGTAATCTGTAATACTAAATCCCCTCAAGCTCTGCACAGTGGAGACAAGACTAAATATGTAAACATTACCGGCCTCAAACCCACTGTGGCCGCTGCTGACTAGAGACTAAATCGCCCTTGGGGAGCTCGAGAGGAAGTTCGAGCAAGGTTTCTTTCCTCCAATTTCCTTCTACAGAGTGTTAGACACCTCGTTCCAGAGTATAATGCATGCTCAGCACGAATAGAGAGATTTGTATTAACGATAAGGTCGACATATGCAATTGCAACGGTTAATAAATGGGAAAATACATTTCATGATGGCTTTCTTTCGTCCATCTTCTTATTATATTAGTAATAATAATGTATTTTCAGCTCCTTTTCCTTCCAGTCCTTGTCACGACATTTTGCATGTAAAAAAAGTTGCTGCCAGTCGTCTGCCATTGTTGTATAGACGTTACATAGAACCAAAAGGTATATTGCTGAATATGCAAAGTGCATCTTAGAAGACCATGTCATCACTCTAAATAACGTTGCCCACTGTGCGTGAGATTTTGTCTCTTATATGACTCGACTGTGATGTATTATTCAGGCCGTGGACACAAACTTTTCCCCTCTTGGTTACGAGAAAAAAGAAGGCCTTAGATATGAGGATGGCATTTATCAATTAATCATTCTAAACCGTTTTCAAACATTATTGTTGGCGGGGCATAACATGAGAAAGATTGTATTAATCATATTTGCTGCAACTTGGCCAGATACTTTAATTAGTTTTATAAGAAAAAGGTTGGCGTATTATTATAACTAATATAAGTTGCCAATTTGAAGAAACTTTTTCACGGAAAAGTTGGTGGTTTTTAGGAACGAGTGAAAAGTAGACAGGCAAAAAAATCAGATTTTAAAAGTGAGAACGCGGAAGAAGTTTTTGGCGCGTGTTATTTTCCTGGTAATGGAGCAAAAAGTGTGGCTTTCTAGACAACAACAGTGCAACGGATTTGTTTGTGTTTCAGGGAAACTGCAAAACAGATTAAAGTAGAGGAGTTACACAAGAAATCTAAATTATATAGCATCTGAAACGTCTCTAAACTTAGATAGAGGAATGGTCTTCTCTTGTCAAGTGGAGCCTCTTGTCCATGTCAAAGCAGGCAACTCAACCCTTCACACCACTGACATACAGCAACATACCAGTTTGTTTATACCTCTATGGCTCTTGAGTGTTTCAGAAATAAATGTCTCTGGAGAGGCTTTCATTTTAAGGTTCACTAATTATGGCAAAGAGGCCTCTTTTCAAATGCTCGGAGGCCACTTCAGGTGTTGCCAACTTGATAAGAGGCAGCCAAAAGAGGCTTAACCTTCAATAGTGCGTATTGGCAGGTTTTGGGAGGCTTTTTATGCAAATCAAGGTCATTCTCCTTTTGTTTCCTCTCTCAAAACTCGAGCCGTCAAAACGTCATCCAAGGCTCTCGATCTCCTTCTTTCCGGAACGTCTTTTCGGCAATCAACGTGGTTTTGACGTTCACATGGAAAGGGGAAGTTAGGCCAACGAGTGGCATACATGGGCATGGGATGTGTCTGGAGATGGTCGGGATATCCGTGGATTTAATGGATGGCCGGCTCGGTTATGATACAATGTCATCGAGAGCGAATGTCAGAAATGGGTGTGTGACTGTTTGGACAGAAGGTGGAAGTGGAGGGGAGAGTGAAAGCAATTTGAGCCGTTGAAAAAGTTATGCAGTGTCATTATTGCAGTAACTTTTGAGGCCTTTTTAAGGGAGTATTCAATGCAACGAGAATTTAAAGGGAAATGTATAACGATGTTCGTAATAACATGGTCTGAGTAGAAAAAGGCAATCCAAAGGGATTTTTCCGTCCCACAAAATGATGAAAAAGGAGAAGGAGGATTTAAAGAAAGAGGAAAAATCCCTCAGCACTGAATCATCGATATTGATTCTCGTCCGAGTCGACTCACGTACGTGCTGGGTTTCACATTGGCGTTACCATTACCCGCTTGGGGACTCGGTCCGGACTGGTAATGGTATCGTTATTAGCTGCTGTATAAAAATCAAATAAGAGGATGATGGTAGAGGGGGAAACACAATGGTTTCCTGAGCTATATATAAAACCACTGTGCTGCACATTGTCACAAAAAGACATAACGTAGCAATCAAATATTTTATCGCGATTTTATTGCTATTCTGTCTGCAAAATATGGGTCTGGCTTTCAGGATCTGGAATATGTTTCAATTTTATCAGCTAAATTGTGAGAGAGAAGCTACAAATTGTAAAATGCAAAAAGGGCAATTAAGCGTTTTGAGGGCAATAAAGGGCATTAAAACGTGGCTCCAAAGCGAGGAATTCTTTTTTATCTCTCTAAATGCATTTTTGTTTGGACTCTAAATCCCATTTTTCATTTATGACCGGACACAAAATGCGCTTAAAATAGTCCAGGGATATAAAACGATGCTACTCGGCGCTTTTTGAACAATTTTACCAGCCATTAATCAGGATTCTCAAAGTAAAGAAGATTGATCTTTTAACGAATTTAACCCCTCTATGTATCAAAAATGTTTACGGAATGCTTTGTGTAAGATGAGCCGCAGAGAGGCTTCCTAGGAATTAGAATACCACGCCGCCGAGATATGCAGAGTATTTTTTTCACGAGTATTGACACACGCGCGTCCTGTTTTATGTCAATAGCGCTTAACACGTATGATGGAATATAAATCGGCACTTGTCTGAGGGATTAATCCGAAAGATGTTATAAATAGAGATTAAGGCACTTCATAAACAGTTGTAGTCTGTGCGGTGACGAGGTATGTGTGAGACATTCAACTTTATGTAAAACGTAATATTGTGATTATGAGTAATATAATAGACATTCAAAATATTCATGGTACAAGTAGGCATAACATGGAGGCTAAAATTTATAGACATAATCAGGTCCTAGGACATGATGAAAGATTCCTGTTTAAATGCTTAATATCTCGTAACTGTCCGTGTCTATTATATTTGACCCAAAATACCTACACCTAGCTGCCTTATCCAGACATTTACCTACACCAACATTATATTATATATGGCCAAAACATCCTCATTTGCTACCACCCTAAAACACCTTTTATCCTTACCTTCAGAAATGATATAGAGGACAAAGAAGACCAATGCAGGTCCAGTTCTTAACATTGAAACCATCTTGGAATTAAATGTGAGTCACTCAATTGTCAAAGGTCCAATCACGTTGTAATAGAGGAAAATACACCAAGGATGAGTGTTTTCCCAATCTCAAACCAAACCTATTATTATGTTATATATTTGTTTTGCTCTAGCAGAGTTTGAACAAATATACGAAGGTGGTTTTACTGCACAAAAACATGAAAACACCAAGGGCTTTGTTTCCTTGTGCGCACATTGAACGGAGGAATACACACTTCAATGCCACTTTTTGTGTACGCAATTTAGCACGCGCATATTATCACTAACTCATGTATATTGCTCGAATAGTAACGGATAAAACTCTCTTAATATTGTATCAACTAAAGTGTCAGTTTTGTCCCTTTCCTTCTTATAAACTTATTTCTTCCCAGCGCACTCTACAACTGGCAACTGAACTAACAGAGAAAGAAGAAGAGGAGGAGGAGGGGTAACACACAAAAACAGCAGCTCAGCAGCAGCCTCTGGGGCAAGCAAGGCAGGCTGCTGGCTGAGCTCTCTCTCTCTCTTCTGAGAAGAAGGAGTCAGGGGACGAGGAGAAGGAGAACGACGGGAGAAGCCGGGAGGAGGAGGAAGGAGTGTAAAAACGAGTTTTCTCTCCTAATGATCAAGCGCCATCTATCGAACAAATACTTTGGATGCAATGATGCGAGCATTTACGTACATGCAATATTTACACTTCATATGAAGCAGAGGACTAAAAAGCATTTTTTAGAGTTCCATGATATGAATACACTTTTATGCTTTATAATCTACCATTACAATGTCAAAACAGATGTTCGAGAACTGCGAGATAATCTGTCATTTGTATCCAGAGAACCTGCCCACCCGCATGTGGTATAAAAAATAATACTAGTTCAATCACATAACTTGAATCAACGATTTCTCGAGTCAGACCTTCCTGGCTAAATTGGGATTAACAGAAATGTTATTTCATCTTCAAATAAACAAGCAGATTAAATAGTACAATTAAAATCTGTTTTCACGTCTTTTTCTAAAGTATACGGGGATGACGATAGGGAATGATATCGTCATCACCAATGAGATTCACTAATACTTAATCTCTTTGGTCATCAACGATGCGATTCAGGGTAGTACAAAATAACAAGTTAAAATGGCCCAGCTAACGTTAAAAAAATCTAGATTACCGAAGAAAACTCAATAAAACGGTATCTTTCAATTTAACGCCGACAATCCTTGATAAAGAACATTATCATGTATTTCTCTTTTCCGGTACTTGCGAGGGATGGAAATAAGTGCAGTATTAACAAAATCAAAGCGATATCCTTATTTTATGCCAAAATAGAGTACATAACAAAATCTTCCATCCTTCTCAGACACGCATCGTATGGTACACAATAATAAAGAAGCAAGCATTCAAAAGGGATTTTAAAAGTCATCGTGATCTCTGGGCGCATCCAGGTCCCTGTATGTGATGATGGGCCTGCCTCCGCCAGCGCCACCGCCGTAACTGTCGTGATGGCCTCCGCCATACCTGAAATTAAACAAAAACGTTATACAGTGATCAGAAATGGGGTTTAGTTGTTATTTACACACCTTAGCTAGCTCTCTCCCTTTTGTCTCTTTCTCTGTTGCCCGTGAAATGTGTTTTAAAAGAACTCTGAATCCTGGCTGAAATCAACATCAGAGTAGTCGATGGTTGCCCTCGGATCGCGAGCCATTTGGGTCACCCTGCAACAGGCAGAGAAAGAGAAAAAGAGAGAGGAGGGTCAGTAACAAGCTGGACAAGTCTCAAATTGGTGCTACTGTGTGCTGGTTTTTAAAACAAATGTGCAACAAGAAAACGCTTAAAACACGGTGGATAAAGAGAGTAACTGCACAGCAAAACAGAGGCGTTTCCTAACCTGACGCCGCTGCTATTGAATCTGCCGCCACGCCCAAAGTGAGGAGGGGGCGGGTTGTGACTATTGCCACCAAGGCTCTGAAGGTTCGGGTTAAAACTAGAGGGGACATAATAATAAAGGGTTTTGCTAACTGACTAATGGAAGGTGTTACAACATATAAACTAGCTTCTTTAAATTAGATATGGTAGTAGTTTTTAATCCTTACCGTCCTCCGCCACGTCCACCGCCCATGTTGTAGTCCGGCCTGCGCCCTCTGTACCCACCACCACCGTAGCCACGGTCGTAGCCACCCTGCCTGTCGCCGCGGTGATGGTCGTACACTGGGTAGCTGGTTGCTTCACGCGGGAAACCACTAGAAAGAAGAAGAAAAAGTATAAATTTCCATAATGTCAACAAGACTATAAAAATTTAACTTACGGTTCATGTCCCCTGGGCGGTGCTTCCCTCATCCTGTGGCCAGGCGGGCCGCCGCCGCCACCGCCAGACTTGTTCTGAGGGTTCTCTGGCAGCTGAGGGCGCTTCGGGTCCTTCAGATAGTTGTTGTAGTACTGGACCTCCTTCTTAACCTCATCCACCTGAAATTTATACGTTACCAACTGCAATTTAGAGGTATTTTCAGTTGAATTACCTTCTCGCTGTGCTTGTTAAAGATGTGCTTCCTAACAAAGTCGGGCCCCTTAAACTTCTTCCCCGACAGCGGGCAGAGCCACTTATCCTTGCCCAGCTCCTGCGTGTTCGCCAGCACAAACTTCTCCACCTCGTCGTCCTCATTCTTCATGCCCAGCTTGGCGGCGTCATCGTCCGTGAGGTTCGGCCTCGGCTGCAGGAAGCTGCCCATCTTCTTCTCAAAGGTGGCGCAGTACTCCTCGATCTCGACGGGAGTGATCTTGCCAGTGGGCACGGTGCCGCGCGCGTGCATGATGCCGCAGCGGTTGGGCATCTCGTCCTCGTTGGGGTACTCGCTGTGGTTGTAGAAGTCGACAGAGTGCACGATGCGGAGGTAGAACAGCAGACGGTCAAGCACGCGGAGAAGGTCCTCGTCGCGGGAGATGTTGTTGCCTTCCTCGCCCTCTTCGCCGTCCTTAAGGGAGAAAAAAAGAATTTTTATTAAGTAACACATCTCAATGATATGATCGAGATCTAATTAAGGATGTTATCAACATTTTCGTACCAGTTAACGACACTCTAAATAAAAAAGTAAAGCTCACCTCCAAATCGTTGTTCTTTCCGAGCAGCTCCTCCTCTTCGGCAGAAGCCTCCTCGATCAGATAGTCAGTAATGTTATCCAACACGGGGTTGGTCGAGTTGAGCCCGATGGCCTCATCTCCGTTATTGGCCTCCTCGTCCTTCTTGGCGCCCTCCTTCTGCCACAGACCCCACTTCAGGTCGAGGTTGGTCACCACCTTGGCAGCCAGCTTGATGTCGTTGCGGACGACCTTCTTGTCGACGGTGATGCCGTTCACGGTGCGAATCCTGCAGAAGAGCGGGAAATTCAATCTGTGCTCAAAAAGTAAATGATAAAAAGCTTACCTCCTGGTCAGGTCCCTGTTAACAATGGGGCCCAGTTCACAATCCCTCAGCCTCGTGCTGTTCAAGTTGAAGCAGATATCCTTAATCTTGACGTTGCGCTCGAAGGTGACCCAGCCTCGGCGGAACCACCTGCGCTCAGGCTGCGGGTCAGCGATCGCAGCGCGTAGGAAGCCCTGATAGCGCTTGCACATCGCTTCAACCTCTTGCTTGGTGATCGTTGGAGCCAGATTGCGCAGGAAGATACTCGACGTCTTGTGCAGAGCGCGGGGCTTTGGTGTGTCCTCGCCCTCTTCAATTTCAGAGTCCTCGTCATCCATGGGCTTTGGCTTCTCCTTCTCGGAGTCCTCCGCTCCATTATCCTCCTTCTTCTCGGCCTCTTCGGAGGCATCTCCCTCCTTCATCTCGGAGTCTCCTCCGTTCTCCTCCTTCTTCTTCTCCATGCCAGGTGGAAGCTCCTCCTCCTTGGCGCCTTCTTCATCGGAGCTTTCATCGGAGTCATCTCCGAACTTGCGCTTCTTGCCACGCTTATCGTCGCCGTCGTCATCCTTGGAGGACTCGAGATACTCCTTGGCCTTCTTCTGGAGCTCCAACTGCTCTTCCGTGATGTCGGGCTTCTTCTCTTCAGAGTCTCCGTCCTTCTTGTCTCCCTCGGAGGTCTCTTCCTTGGAAGCGCCCTCTTCCTTCTTCTCGGAGGAGTCTCCTTCCGGCTTGGCAGCCTGCACTTCCTCGTCGAGTACCTTGAGGTCGTGGTCGTTTCCTCCTTCGAGCAGGATGACCGTGGAGTCAAGGATTCGAAGGATGTCCTCTTGCTTGTCCCCGTCCAGAGGGACGTTCTCAAACTTCTTGAGGTCCCAGAACCGTTTGAAGACGTCCACGCGTTTCACCAGATCAGCCTTTAGCTCATCCTGGCGTTTAACAGAGTCCTCGGGGTGGTACTTCATCTTGAACCTATATTAACGAGAGAGACACTTAAGAATTTATGCCTACCAAATATGAGACATTTGAAATATCATCAAAAGAGCTGAAAAAAGGTACACAAGATCATATTAATATTGGAGAGAGAAAGAGTTACTGTACCACGGACAATCTGGCCGGCCCCGGTTGTTCGTGAGTGCGTGTGTACGGATCTCCAGGGACAAAGCATAGTATAAACCATATGAATACAACACAGCACCCACATTTTACCACCTCATTTTCAAGTATTTCTCTTCCTGTAGTTTTCTTCATTTTCCAGTTTAGTTTTTGAGCCAAGGGAAGGCTTTCCTACTCTGATAGCGAACGCGGTTTTTAACCCAAGTTTTCAATTCTAGCCATTTTCAGGGGTGTTTTCCCGTCACACTGCATTGCGCACAGGGACGAGCCTAACCTATAAATTGACCTTTTCTTCTTCTTCATGTGTCTGTTTCTTCTTTTTAACGATATATCACGATGCATTATCACGGCAAACTAGATCAATGAGACCAACTAATCGAACAAGATTCGGCAATACATTTGAGCTTTTTGGTTTGGGCTCCTCCACTGGGAGCAGAGCCACTGGTGCCTCTGCCGTTGGTTCCACTGCTGTTGCTGGTTCTAGTTCAGAGCTGTGAAGGTAATGGGTTTCGTTAGGAGATAATTACAATGGTTTGAAAATATATACTTGCTTTAGGAGCCAAAGAACCTTGTACTACTTAAAACGGTAGTAAGAATTCTCTGTTTAGTACATAATGTGTTATATATAATATTTGCTGGGTCTCTTTAAGGAAAAGTCTGTTTCATGTCACTTCTTCATTTAGTCTCTTCTTCTGTGGGAGATTCCATTTCTTCCTCGTCTTCTTTCCACTGAATAACTTTGATACCTAATGATTCTAATCTTATATAATTTCAACTTACCACTCCTCGTCCTTGTGTCCCACAAAGAACTCATTGAGCTGCTGCCTCCTGAACTCCAGCTTGTACTCTGCGTACTTCTTGATGGCCTCCTCGTCCGAGATGGAGTCCTCCTGCGTCGTCAGGTAGGACTTGAACGACATCATGGGCGGCTGGACGCCGTCGTCGTGCGTCGACTGCCCGCCCCCGTGGTGATGGCCGCCGCCGCGACCGCCGTAGCCGGAGGACGCGTGTCGGGACGCGGAAGGGCCGTGCCGCTCGTAGTCGTCGTATCCGCCGCCGTGGTGTCTGTACCCGGAGTCGTATCCGCGGTCGTCCCAGTCTCCCCTCATCCTCTTGTTTGGCGGCATGTCGTGCAGCGGTGGCGGGGGTCCCCTCCTGGTGGGCGAGTACCCTCTGTGCTCCCTTCGCTCGTAGCCTCCTCCTCCTCCATATCCGCCTCTCTGTCCTCCCCCGCTCCGTCCGCTCCACGACTGTCCTCCCCCTCCGCCGGACATTCCTCGCTCTCCTCCTCCGCCGCCGCCGCCATTTCGCTGTCCGGAGGACGACGACCATCCCTCGTCGTAGCCGCGGCGTTCGGACCTGAAGGAAGGAACACACACTGTTGTTGCCTGCAATCTTGAGGTGCTTCCGTCTTGTATCCTACCTGAACTTGTCCCTCCTCTTGTAGTCTCCGTCGTCGTCGCTCTCGCCCATGGTGATCGAAGTGGAGTACAGGGGGAACTTTATCGACGATTTCACTGGGCTTCCAATGGCGTCGGTGGTCTCTTTTTTCCTCTGTTGTCGCTTCACTGGTTTGCTTCGTTGGCTGGCTGAGGCTGCTCAGCTCCGTTGTTTCAGCTCCGCCTGCCCAGCGAGAACGAAGCCGAGGCGGGAGAGGACTCGGGAGAGGCGGCCGTGGCCAAAGCAGGCGGACGTTGGGCTGCTCAGCAGGGGAGACGCAATAGAGAAAAGGGAGATCGAGATTTAACAAGGAAATCATTCCACTTTATGAAGAAGTTGTTCACTTAAATCTTAGCAACATGGAAGAGCTATTTTCCAAAATAATAAGCTAATTCTGAATCATGAATTAGTTGCATTGTTTGTTTAGGTTATTGTTTATTAGATTTTTACGTATTTTTAAATCTTTGTCCCCTTAAAGCTACTTGCCGGCTTTGGTATAAAAAAATGCCAGGGAAAACACCTCTACAGCAATAATTATGCAAGCAAAGTTGGAGAAAGACGAAAATACAATTGGGTCATTTAAATTTCATCAACGCCTATCTAACTTGCCCGATTATTTATGCTTTTATGAACAATTTACCTTGGACCGACTGCCGGAAAAAGTGCTTACTTGGTCTCATTCTAATATTCTTCTAATATTCTTCTTTCTCGTCCCTGCTCCCCTTCCATAGAACTAATACTAATTAGTATTAGTTCTATGTCCCCTTCCCTTGAATTAGCTCAGCCTGAGTCCGCATGCTTTCCTATTTTTCTCCGCTGAGTCTCGGATCATAACAACTTGTACTTTGCTACTTTTAACTTCCGTGGAAAGCTCTTCTCCGCGGATCTCTTTCATCATCTTCAGTGACATCCATCTCGTGTCAAACCGCTCCACACGCATCATTCCCATTAGATCTCCAACCCCTCTCC
>LR139996.1:2072-12240 GCA_900659605.1 Tisbe holothuriae
GTCATACTGCAGAATATTTCATCACATTATTTATCATTGTTAAAAAATGTAGCATTATTCTGGCCTTGAAAATAGAAAGCATTTGCATCTCCCGACGAAGAACTCTAAAATGTAAATAAACTTTAAGATTTAAAATATATTTAGTAGGGTTTTGTAATGGCCAAAATAGCTCTCTCAAAAATGCGTCAAAAAGCGGGGCCATCGTCGCCTATTTCATTATCTATTGTACAGAATATAATAGATAGGAGAATAGTGAAAGTAGCGGCATCTATTTCTTTATAGTGTCCAAAAATGCTGCATTCAAAACGCTACCTACATTTTTATCACTTTCCCTTTCACAAGAATATGCAATGATAACTGTAGAATAGAGATGCATTACCATGTTTAAATAATGTCCACACATTAAATGTATCTTCTGCGTAGATAGAAAGGAAGTTTTTCTTCTTGTATTGCGGTCTAAATAGTCAGCAAGAGTTATTGCACCCTTTCTTGCTGCGCTATTTCAACTATTGTTATGCAGGACGCGGCGATGGAAGCTCTGATGCGCAAAGACAAACCGTTCAAATGTTATGCATTCTTTGTCTTTGCACGGTAGAGAGCTCAAGGACTTGTGTGAACCCTCAAAATGAATGTTGCGGCGGCTGCTGGAGAATATATAGACTCGTTCTTCGCTGAGAAATGTGCATATAATAGTGGGTGGTTTTGCTGGTGTATAAATCAGTAGACAAATAATAAGTATAGCGAGATGTTCAAAATATACAATAGCTTAAGAGCAGCACTTTTGAAGAAAAAGCGCTGTTGTTTAAACGCAACGATTAACACCCGAGCTTAGAACACGAATATGAAAATCTGTCATCCCTGATTCTTTCCCGTCGGACGTTGACAAACAGCCATCCATTAGTCAGCGACCCCGTCTTTGAAGTGTAATAATAACGTTATAATTGCTGCTCATTGAAGCGCATCAGACCGAAATGGGCGGGGTGTAAAACGACGTTTATTATTCTCGGCAACCTTCCAGAAATAGACGTATACGTATGTAGATTTTCAAGACTTCATGAAACCGTTTCCCCTTTGGAATTGAGGAAAACCGATCCTCTTGTAGTTCCCCCAAGACAATAAAGAAGAAGCTTCTTGTTGTGTGGGCTTGACATGAAACTGGATGTTCCCCAGAGGTGAACATCCACAAAGGAACAGCAGACTGACAAAAGGCATTGCAAAGGATATGTTCATGCAAAATGCATGTTGCTGATGTGTAATGCCCTCAAGATGCTTGTAGATATGCATTAATTAGATAAATGCTCATTGCATTGTAATATTCCAGGTTTTTTTACTGTTAGAGTTAAAATAAGACAATACATTTTTAGCCGATATATAGTTTTCTGATGCAATGTTTGGGGTCAACACAATAGTCAAGTCATTAATCTTGTTTTTGGCTTCTTTCTCTCTTTATTAGCTCCCACAAAAGGGGGTAAATTCAATTTCCTTCCTTTCAAAGGATCGTGAAAAAAGCTCTTAATCATGCCCCCCATTCATGGTGACAAACAAAATCATAAAAGCGGCTAATATGAAGCCATAATAGCATCGCCTATTATATTGCTACCCAGTATAATACAACTGCATTATTCTCTATTTTTCAGGTACGTAACAGCAACTCGATAAGGATCAAATACACGGACCTGAATTCACCCATAAATAAGGTCTAATTCGCTCTTTAAAGTCTCTTTAACAGACCTAATTTCAAAAGTATTTAGAATATGTTTGGCAGTATTCGTAATATCGCAGACGTTTTCTGAAGCATTCATATTTCGAATGCTGGGCAACGCCTCGCCTTCAAACGCACGCTCGGTTAAGCAGCAATTCGCGAAATATTATGCATGTATAAGCCGAGAAGGTTCATAAATAGACTTTTCTGCCTCGACAACTTATGGAATGCAACTAATAATATAGTTTATTTAATTAAGTTAAATTACAGGGTCAAAATTTAATAAATGCCAAAGTGGTAGCCGCATTCATTTATCACTCGACACTGGCACAGACAGTCGTGAGTTTTAATCCCCTTGAAAATTAAAATGAGTGTAGCCGGCCACACTACTAAAAATTACAAATGCTAAAAGAAACTTAAGAACCCGTGCGGTGTAAGAAAATAACCCAATACACAACTTCTTCTTTCCCAAATCTTTCCCATCTAAACGTCATTGTCGCGGTTATTAGCAAGTCAAGCTCGGTCAAATTCCCATTTTTCCGGGCCGCAAATTTCTACGAGGGGAGAAAACAGACTCGGGTACGCGACACTACATTGAATACGGACAGAAGCGGTTTCTAAAACATATTCATAGATACGGTTATCGAGGAGAGTTCATTGAAAAGGTTTGTAATTCTAAGATTATTTCCTCATGTTATGGCCCAGTACGCTTTTTTTAGAAACCAGCCTTTTCCCCTTAGTAGGAATGGATGGGGGCATTAACATGACTTTTTGAATGGCGATTTATAACGCTGTTTTGCGAATCTTGAATGTATCGCAGAAATATTTTCAGATCATTAAAAGAAGTTGTTAAATAGTCGTGGACTAAAAATCTAATACTGTATTTTTATCCTTCTTTTTTCAATTCACAATAACAATCGGCCTTTATTTATTTTAAAAGCGCTTTAAAATTATGTTCCTTACGCATAACTTTATTTCTTATTATTTTACATCATATTGATTATTATTTACTATTTTTCATCCTTCCATAGCGAGGCAAAAAAGCATTAAAATAATCTTTACAACCTTTCATTTTTCTGTAAATATATATTAGACATGAGAAGGATGTGCCGATTAATACGAAACAAAACATTTATAACTGGGGTGTATGTTAATAATATTTCTGTATGAGTTTCTTGAGATAGTGGGAGAAAATGGCCAATTTTGGATATCTTTGGAAAAAGTGTTTTACAGGGTGAGGGTGTTTTCTGTAACTGAGTGGCGTTTGCGTATTATTTTTCTATAAAGGCCTTTAATGTAAAAAAGACCTTTTTTTAGGTCTAATGAAGTGCTTGGCATTAAGCAGAATATTCTGACAAAAATTAAGATGATTTTCTCTTTTTCAGTTTCTAATGGAAATGTTTAAATGGCAATTAATAGAGAACTAATTTGAGCCCAATCCATGAATGCTTTTAGGAAAACTTAAAACTCTATTTATTAAAATATCTACTAGTGACGATTAAGTAATGGCGATGAGTCGTTACTAAATAATGCTTCGAGTAACAGAATGGGTTTGGGAGTAGAAGGGCTTTAATTCACGTTTAGCCGCCTAAATGACTTGTGTGGGGGAAACAAATTATGTTATATTATAGCAAGCCATCGGTAGCTTATGATTTCATAGACCAACGGATCTTTTTGCCTCTGGAGATGTATCGGAAGATCTTTATTTACGGGAAGAATTAAGATTTACACTTTATAAAATTATAGGGGGTTGCAAGCCAGGCTTTTTGTGGAACTTATTCTTTTATCCGGGAAGAAATCCTAATTTGGAAGCTTTGCTAAAACCATGTGTTTATTTAATTTCGAATCCTCTATTGAACGAGCCGTTATAGGCACAAGTAAGTAGGGAGCAAAGGCAAACTCTTCAAGGGAAATTTGCTTGCTTTTACTTCGGGTTAAAACATTCATATCAGATCCATGCTTTTCTTGACTTCATTTTGAGGCATCAACGTGTTTCTTAGTTCATAGCAGATATTGAGTAAAACAGGGACCGATCTTCTTCAATCTTCATACTTCCAGCACAGCAGGTTTCCCCAACGATCTTTCTCTTATTTTGCTTCATAATGAGTATAATAGTATTTCAGTAATGTAGTAAGGTGTGTGTTCTCTTAACGGTAGCTTTCTCTTTTCTCAACATTATTATTATGTCCTTTGAGACTGGGGCACTTATTTCATCTTACTTCGTTCTTCTTCACTTCCGCACGTTGAAGAGAGCACCGAGCTGCTTGGCAGCCGCGGCCGTCTGCTGCTGCTGTAACAGTGCCGCGCCCGCGGCGGTGATGCCGCCGCCGCCGTTCAGGTTCAGCAGTACGCTCTGCTGCTGCTGTTGCTGTTGTTGCTGCTGCTGCTGTTGCTGCTGAGCGGCGAGAGCGCCTCCGACATTCAAATCGGCTGGAAAGAGACTCATTAGCACAAGTTAATTGAACGTATTATTTGAATTCCTACCTGCATGGGAGGCTGTAATGTGCTGAGTCAACACGGACTGGCTGGAGAATAGGTTGACGCAGAACGGGCACTGGTACAGCAGCACCTTGTCGGCGTCGTTGCCCGTGGCGCCGGCGGTCTTGGACGCCGAGGGCGGCGAGAAGGCGCTGTTGTGTGACAACGACACTGAGGGCACGGTGGCGGAGGGCGCGGCGGTTGTGATGGCCGCGGCAGCTGCAGCGGCGGCGGCGGGCGTGGGCTTGCGGAAGACGTGCGCCTTTATGAAATGATCGTCGTAGTCGTGCTTGCGCTGGAATCTGCAATGAAAAACAAACGAATTATGACAAAGAACCGTCGGTGATATGTTGCATATATCTTACCTCGAGTTGCAAATCTCACAATGGTAGCAGAGCTCCGTGTCGTTGTAGAGCACCGTGTTGGGCTGATGCATCTCCTTGACGTGCTCCAGCATGTTCTGCTGCCCGACAAAGGCACTGCCGCAGAACGAGCACTGCAGCTCCACGTGGAAACTCTCAATATGCTGCTGGAGCGTCAGCCGCTGGCGGAACGTGCCAGAGCAGTAGTCGCAGCGGTAGACCACACCGGGGGAGTTGGACGCGTGCGGCGCAGCCGCAGCTGCAGCGGCCACTGCAGCCGCCGCGGTCGCCATTCTCTGCCCGGGCAGCTGATGCCAGTCCCTGCAGTGCGCCTTCAGCCCCTCGGTACCGTTGCACGCCATGCCGCACTCGGTGCAGGACACGGTCGTGTGGAACTGCTGGTAATGGATCTGCTTGTCGCCCTCCGAGGTGAACTTCTTGCCGCAGAGCGAGCACGGGTAGTCTGGCGGTGCCACTGGATGGTGGTCCTTCATGTGCCTGGAGCGACATTTATGTCTGGGTATTAGTTGTATTATAATGTGCTAAGGCCGCCGTGGCTTCGTAAATAGCGAACGAAACGAAAACCATCAACAAAGGCGAATAATCGGATCTTGTCCTTACTTGGTAAGTCCCTCTTTCCCCTGGCACGACTGTCCGCATGTGGGGCAGTCCTTTTTCCCGGTGTGGATGCTCTGCGTGTGGTTGACTAGGTGATCCCTTCGGCCGAAGCTCTTCTCGCAGTAGTCGCACTTGAAGGTCTTGGAGCCGTGCACGGAGGTGATGTGCGCGTCCAGGCCCCACTTGGAGGCGAGCGACTTGCCGCATTTACCGCACACGTGACGGCCGTCGGGGCGCACAACGGCGTTGTCCTTGGCTTGGCGTTCGGCATCGCTGAAACATTGACATTAGTTTCTCTATAAATGAGTTAAAACTACACAATGTTAGATCATGAAAAGGCTAAAAATATCATGCAAATGTAACTACTAAGCGGCTTTAGTGGTTATGAAGCGGCAGAGATTATGCGAAGTCGGCTTAAATATCTTAGAGAGATGAGATGTTGTCGAGTGTTACGCAACGATGAGATTATGACACACGTGAGGAACTTGCACTATTAAAGTATTCTACTGGGTTGGTATTAGTTATTAGGTGACGTGTAATAAAATACATTGAGAATACTGTATGGAGCATGAGATACGGTACAGTAGAAAAAGTACAGTATTTAATTAATTATGTTATTATTAAAAAACACTAATACGTCAGCTGCTGTAAAATATTTAACGAAATTAACGTGGCGTAGGAAGGAGCCATCAAATTAATTACTTTTCTTTCCCCTCCAGTTGTAACAGATGGAGCTGACAAAAGCAATGAAAAATGGCAGTGAAAATAGATCCACCGCCATCGTTCAAAGCAAAACAGTTGACGTATGTTATTACTTTATAGTGAGTCCTAGTGTCACGTTGTTTCAGAGCTCTCTTTTACCTCACATAATCTCTGAGCTCCCCATTGGCAAGCCTAATCTTCTTCTTGGCAAAATTGCCGCTCGTAACATACTCAAAACTGCCATTATGCTGGCTGCTGCCGCTGCCTCCGTGCTTGCGCTTCCGCTGCGCCGGCTGGGCCGCTGCCTGGGCCGGCTGCTGCTGCTGCACGGGCTGTTGCTGTTGCTGCTGCTGTTGTTGCTGCTGCTGGTGATGGTGGTGCTGCGCCATGGCGTGCAGCCCGTTGTGCCCCAGATGGTGCATGGGTTGCACGACTTGTGCGGCGTGGTGTAGGTGGTGCGGCATGTGTCCGTTTGCCGCGGCTGCTGCTGCTGCGGCAGCGGCGGCGGCCTGGTGCTGCTGGTGGAGCAGTCCTGCTGGGATGTTCATGATGAGGCTGGGGTCGCGTGAGAAGAGAATGGTGAAGCCGGAGGAATAGGGTTAAAAGGTGGGTGGGGGTCAGATCTGGAAGGAGGAAGTTGTTGTTGGTAATGAATGTTAGCCACATTTTTACTGAAGCAGTAGAATAGCGGCATAACAAGGCGGTCAATATAGTCATAACAGAATTCAAATGCAGATTGCTAACAGCAAATATTTTGTAAAATAAACAAAATACTGTTACTTACATCAGACAGTTTACAATCTCTGTAGCATGTCTCTGTTTACACAGTAAGTAATTCGATGTAATAGTAGAAAAGCACCGATTAACCAAGCAGATGTCCGAAAAATATTTTGTATATTACGATGGATTTTGGGGATCATTTTTCAAACACAACCAGCAGATGCAAAAATGCGGAAAATGGGTAACCATATTGCTGATTATAGCCCTGAAAATACCGTAGTATACCACTGTGCAAATATATCTTTCCTTACCATATTTATCATGATAAGACCTGCCCCAAAACCAATATCACAGAGAAAACGACCGAGGAGCACATCAATAATTTAGAGCACGTTACATATGCGACACTCGATATATGACCCTACATTCCTCAAAAATTCTTCATGCCACCGTCATAAACCCGCTGGACACATTTTCTCTTTTTCCCCTTTTCCTCTCTCAACAGCAACCTTGCCACTTCTTCTCCTTCTCCTTCTTCTCCTCTTTCCCCTTTTCTGCCAACCAAAAGCACTTGCAATGAAGATGATCTTTTCCAAATAACTTCCAAAGGAACAGAGGAGAAAAACTTTCATAACAACCCGTGCACATCTGTAGCCATGGGCATGTTCTCCCTTTTGCCGGCAGTCCGGCCACCTAAGCACCTTATATGCTGGCGCCTGCTGCTGCTAGCTAGGCAATCAGAGATCTGCTGCACATGCCTTAAGCCACGGAGAGAAGATTTCCATTTCCAAGCTCCTGCCAGCAGCATTCCTTCGTTCTTTTCAAGCTAGCTGCAGAGTTCAATGGCTTTTAAGCTGCTGCAACGCCAGACAACGCTGTCGTCGTCACCGTCTATGGTCTACCTATGGCTGGTTTGCCGGTTAAGGCTTCTTTCGTCGTCTTCTACCTTATCAGTCACTAAGAAGCCCGTACGTGAGGGTTTACACTGGTTGTTGCAGTTGCCGCATCGGCAAGAGAGCTTAAGAGCAGCCACCGGAGCTGAGCTGGCCAATGCCACAAGACACCAGCAAATGAGGAGGAGGACGACGATCATGGTGATTACTTGCAGCTCCATCATGAACGGCGACAATGTTCTATGATTCTATGACGTAGAAAAATGTAATGTCGATTATTTTCGGTAGAACATTTGCCATTTGTCTAGCGCAAAGTACTGCAAAAGCATACATGATCCTCACATAAAATGAGACATTACATTGCAAAAAACCCTATTCTTATAACCGGCCTAGAGCCTTCCTATTTGAATTGGTATCATCCATAATCAAGTTCATCTGCCTTCCACATGGAACCTTTCCTTCCTTTCCATGGCCCCGTACAGTAGTGTGTATATACTGTATATGTATATCACAGTATATGTGTATAGTAGTAGTTGTCCTCCTTGACAGAAGCACTCTTCGGTGCCTTTCCTTTCTTTTTCTCTCTCTCTCTCTCCTTTCTCCCTTTTCTTCCTCGTCTTCTTCTTCTCTCTTCTCCTCCCTTTTTCTCTTTTTCTCTCTCTTTTTTCTTCTTCCAGCTGCCTCAAAAAAGGGAAAAAGGAGAGAAAAGGGAGGAATAAAAAAGGGAGGAAGAGAAATTCCAAACCAAGTCATTCAAACAATCCAGAGAAACAAAAGTCAAGGACATTGGAAACCATTAAACGTGTCTTGTTGGTACGTCGCCTTACCTCGATATTTGCACTGCTTGGTTTTCTCTCTCGCCTGGGCATTTGTTCTCTGTGCTCGGTCGCCTCGCTCACTTCTCACCGGCGCTGGGCTCAGGCATGCTGGCCACACAGGGCAAGGGAGAACGGGGGAGCACCGACACGAGGGAGGTCCCAGCACTGGTTGTCCTAATGGGCCCTGAAACGGGGCTTCTTCGTTTTTCTTCTTCTTCTCCTTCTCTTCTCCTTTTTTCCCTTTTTCTTCTTCTCGTTCTTCTCCCTTTTTTGATGTTCCGTCTGCTGAAACTGCTGCTGCTCAAAAAGGAAGAGAAGAGAAAAAGGAGAGAAAAGGGAGGGGAACAAGAACAGAAGAGAACAGAAGAGAGAAGAGAGGAGAGCTCGCCGCCGTCGTCGTCGTCGCCACAAGCTCGGCTGGGCTGGCTCACACACGCTCAGCAGCACACACTAGGCTCGGCTCACTGCTGCTACTGCTGCTGCTTGGTCAATACCGCTGCCATTGCAAACTAGGGATGACACTGGGGTACACGAAGAAGGGGCCAAAGACATATATAGTGCCATATAAAAGGTATATTTTAAGGTTACATCCCTTTACAGAATACCTATACTATTAAGAAACTAGCTGTAGTAAACTTTAATCTATAATTGGTTCGAAAATATTGTGCGTTTAACTTGAGTACCATCCTCCCTTGTTAGTGCGTTTGCAAAAGCTTGTCAAGCAGCTGCTTCTACTGTACTGCTGTTTGGGCGGCCACCATGTAAAAGATGCTGCTGCTGCTGTAGAAAATGTAGCCAAGGGGAATTTTCGTCAGCGTTGATGCTAACTTCAATAACCGTAATGCCAATGTAATATTCTAAAACTAATAAAGCTATATAAATAGGGTATATGATCAGTTGCCTTGTAATGCTAGAGCAAAGCATGCATAAATAGCTAAAGACAAAACAACTTTACCCCGGGTACTATGCTTAAGAAAAAATATTTAAACAAAACCCCTAGCACAAATTAGAAACATATCCCAAATGGCATCCCTAATTTTTCCCCGGCCCCCTCAACTCCCAGCGGGCTGGGTCACAGAAGACAAGAGAGCTTTGGCTGCTGAGCGAGCCCAGCCTCTCATGGAAAGCTTAGCAGCAGCAGCGGAGGCGGCAAAAATCGATTTTGGGGGCTTTTGACTTCGCCGCCGCCGTTGGGAAAAAATGGCTCAGTTCACACACACGCACGATGTGTTTGTTGGAGTGTGCTCGCGGCATTGGCCGTCCAGGAGGAGGAGGGCGAGCTCTGCTGCTTCTTTGATGGTGATGATGGAAGAGGAGGAGAAGGAGAGGAGCGGGCCAGACGATGATGATGATTCCCCCCTCTCCTCTTGAAAGTTGAAAGCTCTGTCGGCGGACGAGTGAGAGTGCCAAAAATGTTGCCAGGGTTGACACTTGAACTGGCTCATAGTACGCTTACTATTAATGCTATTAATTGTATCAAAAAAAACTGTCTTATTTTATACACTTTCCAAGTACCATGCATTATGTAATTTTGGGTATGGTTGGCATCCCTGGTGTTGGCAAAATTCTCTCTATCGCTCTACTGACATGACGTCTCCTCCTTTTCCCTCTCCTCAACTACTCTCCTTTCTTTTCTTCCTCTTCTTCCCTTTCTTCTTCTCTTCCTCTTTTTTTTCTTCCTCCTCCTCTTATGTTTCTTCCTTTCCTTCTTCCTCCTTTTCTTCTTCTTCCTCTTCTTCCCTTTCTTCTTCTTCTCGCTCCTTCTTCTTCTTGTTTACGTGTGTATCACAATGTTATTCTTCCTTTTTCTCTTATTCTTCTTCCTTCCTGGCACTCTAAAGCCATATGAATGAAGTGTATCTTGATAGAGAGCTC
>LR139997.1:0-21021 GCA_900659605.1 Tisbe holothuriae
TGCTCTCAGCTTTGAGATAGGCAAACCAACAGTATGTGACGTCCAGTGCAGAGGGCAAGGAAAATTGACTTGACAAAGTTGGAGCACCTCTACTAATTCAAATTTTGGCGGGTGTTATCCAAACCCACCTTTCCGATCTCTGGTATGAGTGCTACATTCGACTTGCACGTCTCTAGCGGTCGCGAAATTGTATTTTGCTTTGGCGCACCGGGAACAGGAAAGAGAAGAAAGTGCCGGCGTGCCAAAGCAAAATACCATTAATGAGGTTCTTTTCTCGGTCGGTAGAGGCGCGCAAATGGAATGTACCACTCCTGGTATATCAAAAATATTAAATCTCTTCCGCACAAAAGGGCACCTCAATTTTATCAATTTTATCATTTGATTTTTCACCTTTTTTAAGCATATGAAGACCAAAAGCCTACTGTATTCTACATTCAGGGACTTTCCAGGTAGAGTAGCAATATGTATACAGTGTCAGTGTCAGCTTGTCAAGAGCTCAGTGCAACAAGTGTGTAGATCAAAATTTCTTCCACATCACTGTTTACTCTCGGTTTGACTCCACTAAGTCTGGACAAAAATTGAATGCTGCTGATTCTGATCACCTCAGCCTTCCACCAGCCAGGAGGAAAAAAATATCAAGACAGCTGAGTAATTTATAAAGGTGGCTGCAGGCTGAGCTGATTTAGGCCAACTCGGCCCAACTGGTTGGGACAAAACGCACTCTGCCTGGCTAGCTAGCCTTACTTATCTTACAGAGCTCCCTAGTTCTAGCAACATACCTGACTATACCCGTCACCAGGTGCAACTTTATGTTGACAGAGCTGAGTAAGGCAGACTTCATTACCAAAACTTAGTATACCACATATCTTGTATCTCATGTGATTCATATCAGTCTGTGTCATTGTCTCATATCTCAATTTACTCCAGAAATTTAAGAAGGTCTTAATTGCCACTCTCCAGGCCTCAGTGCCAGGACATCCCGTCTGTTCAACCCAAAACAAATTGGAAAATACCTGCCATAAATTGGAGCAACTCATTTATTTAATGACTTTAATGCTTAACTTTGAAATCATGGCAATATAATTGGCAATTGATCAAGGCACAAAATTATAATTTTATTGAGACTTTGAACCACCTCCTGGACTTTGCATTATTTTAGAGCTGTTAGAGCTCAACTTAGAATGTAAAGTAATAGAAAATCAATTTTGCGCCTAATTTCAAGGAATTCAGAACATATTTCAGATTTGTTGTAACTTTACCCAGTCAAAAGTTATGGCTCTTGTACTGCTTTGTCTTAGGCATAACCTCCTAGAAGAATAGAAAAATCCCCTCGAATGGAATACACATATATAGGAATATGTCAAAAGTCCGAGGGTGTCCGAGGGTTGTTGCACCTGTTTTTTATACAGAATTTTGTCATTTTTAACATGGTGATGGTCTCATGTATGTAATATTGTGTAGAATACCAGAAAAAATTCATTATATGATGTAGACGCACCATTCCAGCCAAGTTTACAATTTTTAGATAAATGTCCTTAAAATGATCAAAAACTACTCAAAATCATTTTTAAAAGTGTTTATAACACATCAAACAACCCAAAAAAGTTGTATTTACATTAATAAAATGGATAACATCAAACTGAAGCAAACTTGATTTTTTGGGGTTTTGACTGGCATTTACCACATTTCTTTGTTGAGTATGCTAGCCCAATGTTTATAAAATGAGTTTTGGGCATGTTACAGGTAACATAGAGTGCTGAAACCTTTTTTATTCGTCTAATCAGAACTTAAATACTATAATTAGGCAAAAAAAGCAAATTTCAAAAAAGTAAATATGTCCACATTGTTAGCCACTGTGCAGCGCGGGATCTCCCGCCTTAGGCAGCAGCTTCCTTTTCTCCTCCTTCTGCTTTGCAGTGATGTTCTTCTTCTCCGTGTTGTCGCGCACATTGTCCTTCTCCTCCTGCTGGACGATGTTCTTCTTCTTGGAGCTGACAAGCTTGACCTCACCGTCCTTGTACTCGACCTCAGTCAGCTCAGCCTCCTTGATCTTGCCAGCGACTCCATCCTCGCCCTGAGCGCCAACAGAACCGCGCTTGCCGTTGCCAGTCGACGGCGCCGATCCCAAGTACGCCTTGGAGATGATCTCGACTCCCACGTCGGCGTCCTCCTCACCGGTGATCATCTGGATCGATAGGGCGCCATCGGCGCCGCCAGAGCTGTACTTGCTGCCCTCAGCAGCCCCGCCGTAAGCAGCCACAGAATCATCGCGCACGGACGCATCCTTGGGGACCTCCTTGGCCATGCCGCCGCCAGGCCTGGCGTCCTCCTCACCGGTGATCATGTTGGGCGCCTTCTCGTCGGCAGCAGCATCATGAGCCTCCACTTCGCTGCCGCTCACGTCCTCCACGGATTTGGAGACCTCCTTGGCCTCCTCATCAATGCCAGCAGCGCCTCCATTCTTGTCATGAGCATTGGGCACACTCTCGTCGTCAGCAGCATCATGAGCACCACCAGATCCGCGCTCGGCACCGCCAGCCAGCGGTTTAGATCCCAGGAACTCTTTGAGATTGACCCTGGCAGCCCCGTCGGCGTCCTCCTTGCCGGTGATCATCAGTTCACCCTTGACCGCGGACGTGCCCGTGCCTTTCTTGACAACGTTCAGAGCCTTGGTAGAGGAGTCGAACATGGTGAGGCACTTGTAGCACTTGGAGAGGAAGGTGAGGAAGCACTTTTGAGTTGTAATGCCCTTAAAACGACTTTGGGACAGAAAGATTCGAATTTTCGCGAAAAAGCATGACGTAACATCAGGGACGACATTTTATGGAATGACTGGAACACTTAAACGAAAAAGTAACATTTTGGGCCTCATATGGGCAAAACGATCCAGTAAGGCACACTACAATATTCTAGGTCCATTTTAACATCACTTTCTTAACCAGAAGTACTGAAAAGAGTACGAATTTGTTGCTTAAAGGCAACCAACCTTTTCAATATCGTCGTCCCTGACTTTTCTCTCCCGGTTTCATGGGCCTCAGCCTGAGTACAGAAGGGTGAGAAAACAAAGTAGGGATGGCAGGAAAAGAGTTCAAACAAAATTACTGAAAACGAAAATAATTCCATATGCATTTTTATACATTTGATAATTGCAATATTTAGTAGCATTGATCTCACAGACTTTTATTGGTGAAATTTCTGCCGGTTTATCCAATATTGGTGCATTGGATTACAGAAGGGGAAATTTATTGAAGGGCAATATGCTTGTGATTTTGTGGCTGTTGAATGTTGCAATTGATCAAATTTACCATATATATTATATAATATGTTCAATTTACGTGCACTAAAATGAGTTTTATGATAAAATTTCTTTCTTTCCCGGTTTCTTAATCTAAAAGTTAAGTACAGAAGGGAGTCACACAAAGAGAGCAAATTAATGATAAAGAAGTCTTAAAATACATGTATTAAACAATTTCGAGCAGGAATAAATTAATAAATTATTAGATTTTAGGGTAAAAATTTAGTTATACACAATTTTCATTATGGCTCAACGTGCTAATGTGAAGTCAGTAAGGAGCAAATAATTATTGGGACAATGTCCCCGTGTGCAGATTAATTGTTATAATTACAGACCAGCAAGCTAGTATTTTGAGCCATCTGACGGACTCCAAACATCAAAACGGTCGTTATCTCTACACCATACGTCACCGTATTGACCTCCCCTACTCTGGTTCGACTAATACACATCTACACGACATCGATTGACTTGATCGAGCGGAACATCTTGTCGCCATCCGAGTCACGCATCGGCATGCAGTGCGTGCGGATTTGCTCCCATGGTTTGGTTGCTGAGAACGACCCACGCCATTGAGTTATTGGTCTCTTTTGCGAGACCTAGTGGTCCAAGGGTGACTGCGGGAGACCATGGCCGTTCTTATCACCAACCAAACCAATAAGAATGACATGGGGTCTGAGAAAATATATAGAATAAAGTGATTTAAGTGCAAGGCCTTTTAAATCCATGAAATATTGGAGTGAATTTAATGTGCAGTGAAGTGACCAGTATCTAAAGAAATATATGACATGGAAAAGTCCAAGAATGATATCATATCTCATCTAAAACATCCACTGAGTTGCATTTTATGCCAATATATATCTTTGTTCACGTACAAGTTTTCCCATCTCTAATGTTTTGTTAAACCCTCTATGACGTCAAGAGAAGAACGAGAAGCTTGGTTATACGGCAGTCTTATGTTATACCTTGATTGAAGAATACCAGAAATATATACCATTTGTGTTTAACTAACATTTAAAACTGTTTTAAGAATCATTTTTGTGTTGTGTCAATTAATTGTGTTTTCTATTTCTATGTGACACTAGAGAAAAGTACTTGCATAGTACATATATCTAGTTAGCTTTGCAACTTTCACTTCCACTGAAATATTGCTTAGAAGTTGTGTATAAATTAATTAGAAGAGTATATGTTAAAGGCATATATTGACTCTATTTAGTGATCCATCTCCTTTGCGCATATTCCAAATACATCTTGTTTTCCTTTAAGTCAATAATTGCCATTCATTGACTTTGACCTGAATCCCAAACATCCATTTGGTCACACATTCAAACAATTGGGTAAGCGATAACTTATTAAACAGCTAAAGTTATTCTTGCTGGATGAGAACATTCACTAAGACCTTCTGAATATTTACTCATACAATTATTTAAGTAAACTGGGTGCATTTTCTTCAACTTAAAATTATGAGTCACACCTGGCATAATTTTGAGTAATTAACACCCCAAATTTCGTTTCAGAAAATGGAGACTGCCATAACTGACTGTCCCCAAGATAAACTTTAGCTGAATACTATAAATGAGACAGTAAATATATATTGTACCATTTTATACAGCAAATACAACGAAAACACCTTTTTAAAGGAAGCTTAAACATGATCTAAGCATTTTAAGAGCATATTTTAATTAATATAACGACCAGTTAATATTATAGAAACAGAGATCATTTTGATTTGGTTCATTAATATACTATACGAATAAGAATCCCTTTTTTCCCCTCTCCTACGCAGAATTCACCTAAATCCTGTTACAAGGTTGGTACCAACTCTACCTATAGTAAAGTTACTTAAGCAGAGATATAAGCTACACTTCTCAGAGCCTCTGTGCTACGAAATCCACCTATGAATTCCACTTATGTACAGACGATCAGAGTCCTCTCGTCGTTTTTCTTCTTCTCATAGTCGACGGTTCGACGCAGCTTTTATTTAACAGTACATACTCGCACAGACTTTTTGTGGCCGAGTGGAGGAAAAATAACACGCTGAGAATTTAATGAAAAAGGTTTTGGCCGCTTAAAAAGAGTTTGAAATAGAGAGGAAGCTTGAAATTTCGTACAATTTAAAGGGGAGAAAAAAGAGAAAAGGTCGTACATTTTCATGATAATAAAACCAGTATATTTGTGTCTCATAATTGCATAATAAATATTGCAGTACTGTCATTATATGCAATAAGAATACTGCCATATTTTTGAGCAATCAAATAGATGTTAGTACATTAAGGATTATATGATTTTGTGGTTAAAGAGAGATAGTTACACTGAACTACTTGCTTTAAATACAGAATTATAAGCTTGTTTATTTGTGTTTATTAATAAAGTTTACTAATATTGTACTGATATGCTTGCATGTTTTATTTCCATATTAACTTCTATATTTGATTATAATCCCAGTAAATTTCAGTGAATTATTCGTCCATAAACTTAGAAATTCATGACAATTTTGTTCCATTTTAACTGAGATAAACACTGAATTAATCCAATTATATTTGACCACGTTCTGATATATTTCTCTTATGTTGAATCCACTGTGCATGAAATATTAACCTTATAAAATTGATAAATCTATACCCAAACGTGTGTTTTATCCAATCCAGTAGATTTGACAACAGTAAGGAGTAATTTAGTATTTGTTCCAAGTAGATATATGTCCACATTGTATGAGAGTTACCTGTTTATTTCCCCCTTTGCTACGGTCAACGCACCGTATATCTAGTATGATTGAGTTAAGCCCATTTTAAATAAATATTAAATAAAGTTTACTAATTATATTTCCATTTAATTTTATGAGAACGAAAAAGTACTAAAAATTCTGACATTATGAACAATTCCGGGTATATAAACCCAAATCCACCATATATCGATTCACAACTGCTCGCTCAGCATGGCATGCCAGGGGTCGAGCTACCCGCTCTCCCTGACGGGCTAGAATCAAGAATCCGGCAGAGCCATGAGCCAATCCTCAAGCATGTGTACACCCAGAGCGGTCTAGTGCATAATCTTGACTCTGGAATACGATGCAGTCACTTCCAGATGCGGGGAACACAGCCAGCGTCTGCTGAAGAGACGGCTGCACTCAAGAGTTGGATGACCAATGCCTTTGTAAAAGTATTTGTTGGTCAGCTTATGAGAGAGAACAGTGAGCAGCGTGTCAAAGTAAGATTCCAGCTTGATCTGCCTAACAACCAGGTTTATTCCCCAGACCGTCGTATAGGGGCACTCCCTCCCCTCGGTAAAGTGTCTGAGGGCGGAGTTCTGGCCGAGCTACATGAGCACGAAGTCCGACACAGTGACGCAGCAGCCGTAGCTGCTTTAGCTGGACTGATTGACGAGCTGGTTTCTGATATCCGTACAGGAGTAGGAGTAGTCTCTGGAGCTGCGGCAGACAAGCAGTTCCATGTACTCTTTGGGTCCTTTATGCTTGGAATGATGCCGTACGTGGATCAGAAGCACCTCGATGAAGCACTGGAAGAGTGTTTCAAGGATGGTGAAGGAAGGTTGTGGCCTTTCTCTATCTGTCTGCACATCCTTCTGTACACCATGATCCAGTCCTGGTCGACGTTGACCGTGGACATGAACACTGAAGAGTTGTTGAGAATGGTGTTGCAGAGGCTAAAGCTGACAGCGCACCCAGAGTTACGGCGTGAGGCAATGGATGCCGTCCGCCAAGAATTGAACCTTGAGCGTGCTCATCTGAGGCTGGCCCCAGTGGCTGAGCTTGCCAATTGGGCACGGCCTCTAGACATCATGGAGAAGGTGTTGAAGCCACAGGGTGACCTCATCCAGAGATCAGATACCTGTATAGCATCTATGGAAAGGCCTGAGTGTGTGAGACAGCTTTTGATGAGGTACGTGGTTGATGAACCTGATAGGGAAGCTGTAATCATGTTGGCGCAGTTGGCCCAAAAGTTGGCGCTGTCTTCAGGGAATTGGAAAGAGGACCAAACTCACACCAAGTGGCTGAAGGTTGTAAAGACATTTGTGTCCCACCGCCAAGACATTGACGGTGTGAGGGATGCGTTGAGGAATATGCCTGCAGTCATGCATCACCCCTATGAGGAGCTGCCCGATTTGCCAGATCCTTCTGCGCCACCCATGAGTGGTCCTCCGTTTCAGCCACTTGGACAGAGGACTCAGCAACAACCGCCGCCACCGGTAAATCCTGGTTGGCACGCACAGGAGCCTCCGCCGTTACATCATGGGATGCAGCCACAACAGCCTCCACAACCAGCCCGTCCACGGCATGCTCAGGGAAGAGAGGCCCAGATGAACGATGACGCCATAGCGGCAGCAGCTGCTGCTGCTCGCGGTGGCGCCGCAGCAGCGGCAACGACTCCGCATTTGAACCCGCTAGTTGCAGCTGAGTTCCCTGACAGAATGAATTCTTATTTGACTCCGCAGAATGATCCAGTGCAAACTGGCCTTGGGGGATTTACTAGCATTGCAGCGAAGAGCTCCCCTAACGTGCCGCTGCACCAGATAACCATGGAACTTGCCAAGCAGGGAATTGGGAAAACGCCAATCTACTATTCACAGGTACCCAACTTAAAGCCGGTGCCAAGTGCAAATGAAGAGGTTGATGTACATAAGGCCATGAAAAGTCTGCCTCCAACACAGTTTGATGGGACAGGAGGAGCAAATAGCACGCAAATTGCCTTGGTGTGCGACCAGGCCAGGAGCCTCATTAACAACAAGATGTCAAGGGCAGGAGCAGTGCAGTTGTTGTCCAAAATGCTGAGAGGGCGTGCATTGGCCACTTGGACATACCTCTCCAAAAATCTGCCATTTAAAACAGCTTGGATAAACTTTTTTACACATTATCAAGCGTTTGTGTCTTCAGCTAGTCTTCTGACATTGGTAGAAAAGGTCATTGGGGACAGTAAGAAGCAAATTCCACAAATCTTGGACGAGATTTTGCTGGCTTACGGGCTTTACAGCCGTACTGCTGGGGACCCTCATACCTCTCTAGCAGTCCTCAGCTCCACCATTGAGACGAAAATCATGGCTCTGATAAGGGACAGACATCCTGCAATGGAGAGGGAGGTATCGCATGAACTCACATTGGTGAAGGCTGCATACGATGCTTTCATAGATGAATTCGTTGCCCTGCATGGCCGCAAACCGCAAGTAGACCGAGATGAGCCAGTGTCTTCCAATGGTTATGTGTTGGAATTCTACGTTCCCGTGGTGACGCTGATGCGACTGATATCTAAGGAGCTCCCACGGTATGAAGAGGTCGGCCTTCAAATTGACAAGCAACGACTTGGAGGATCAGGTACAGCCACAGGTGTTGCGGCGATCACTGTGGAACATAACCCCACTGTAGCACAGCAGCAAGTGGCTGCTGCTCCAACACTCTCCACCCATGCTGAGTATGGCTCATATGATGAACCCGCAACTGCTGCATTGGGACAAGGATATGGAGAATCAGACTGGATTGCACAGGAGGATGAGGCCGAAGCCGAGCAGGTGGCAGCAGTCCAAGAGAGTTTCACCCGAAAGATAGGTACATTCTTTTGCTATTTGTGTGGGTGGATGCTACCATTTACAACCGCAGAAATTGAAGCCCACAAAGCAAGGTGCAAGCACAAAGAGCACACAGAGATCAGCAATGTCCGCTGTATGGAATGTTATGCTTGGCATGTGCCCTGGCGGAAATGTGCTGGTTTAGCTGCCTGCTACAAGGATGGGAGAGTACCAGAAGCTCTGCTGAGGCTGAGGCCAGCTGGGGCCACCAAACTGAATCCCTATGATATCCCACCATTGCCCACTGCTCAAGGGGGTGGTCAGCGTGCTATAGAGCATCGAGGTAGCAGACATGACAGCAAGAGGTCACAACAGCCCTATCGAGGTCAAGGAGACCAACGCCGAGGAGGGGATTTCAGGAACAAGGACAAACACCCAAAACAACGTGGATTTGATCCCAAACCCTTAGAAGTCATGCAAAGACCAAGTGAATCTAGGAAACCCCAAGAGGCTTTCGTTGGGATTGTTGAAGATAGTTACGATGGATTTGAGGAAGCAATAGCTGGTGTTAACATTGACACTGTATCAGATCTGGATTCTGAGACGGAGGAGGTTGCCGCAGTCACTGCAAGTAGAGCAGAGGATGAGGATGATATCGATGAAGCAGAAGAGGTGATTGTCCCTGATTTGGTGCCCAATAGACCCTGGTACAAAGAAGATTGGTTTGTTTGGAGTACTGCAATGACCCTCTTCTGCATTAGTCTGGTAACTGGCATCTTACCCTCTTTTGCTACATCCATTTGTGCCCAGGTCATGGTTAGCACTATTCTGCTATTTGCCCATGTGATGCAGCAGCGCCGCTGGGACATGCCGATGATAGCTCGACTGCTGATGCTACCTCTACTGGTATTGCAATATTGGATATTGGTCCCTGCCCAGGCAGTTGCATATTCTGGAAGTCAAAAATATGACCTTTGGAAGGAGATCCTTTTTGAACAAAGCAGTTTAAGGTGTGCCCAGGAGTGTGACCTTGGTGACTACCTGACCATACTGACTAGATCTTTAGCAACTGTCTTGGCAGTGGCGTGTGTCATTGTTGTGCAATCAGTAATGCAGAAGAGGAAAAGGGCAAATAGGGGGCAACAGCCCGTGCTAGCACATGTGGCAGCAATAGAGACTATTATAGACCCTGATGACTCATGCACCTCACTCTCAGGTGCAAATACAGTGTGGGAACCGGAAAGTGAAATCACCTCAAGAGGACATAGGCACGGTAAGATTAAAGACAAAAGAATAAATCTCTACCTGGTACATGCTCAACTTGCATTTTGTGCAATACTATTGGTGCAACTGGCAGTAAATATCACAGAAAAGGCTGCAAAGTTTGTAGTGCTGTTAACAATCTTTGGCCTAATGGTAAATCTTGTTTTTAATGGCTATAATCATACAAATGAAATTTATTCTAGGAGAGGTCTGTGGGACTCAGCTTTTCGTCCAGCCAGCCCTCTGGAAAGTCTCATCACAGGACGACCAGCAGATGGGTCAACAGAAAGGGAAAAACAAGTTTCTTTTATGAAAAATAATCTGACTTCTTTCCTTACAGCCTCCCGCAAAGGCTCAGCCTTGCCTCGTACCAAGAACAATGCCTACATTGGACAAGTAAATGCCAGAATTGGGTCAGCTGAAATTGAGGTTGTCTCAAAGCGACCATTTGTCACAGTTGAAATGGCAGGTGTCCTGTCTTTTTCAGGATTAATTGACTCAGGAAGCGGAGTTTGTCTTATCTCTGAATCATACGTTGCACAAATTGAAAATAAGCTACAAGAACCTCTTCCTGTGCACCAATTGGATGAGAGAGATAGTAGGTTAAAGATATCAACTTTAACAGGCAAGCGTGTGTCGTACACTAGAGTATTATCCATTCCAGTCAGAATTGGTAAGGTTGATGTGACTGTACCATTCCTTACAGTCCCTGCTGGCATCACTAGTCCATTGATCCTTGGAATGAATCTGGTGCAGGGGCTAAAAGCGGGGTTACACATGTCAAAACAGGGTAAAGTAACACTTGATCTTCAAGGAGGTGAAACTATACATTGCAGTCTGGGCAGAACATCCCGTGACGCCGCCAGTGTTGCAACCATTGAGGTGGCTCCAGGTGCAATGGTAAACACATCTATATATTTTCCACTCATTGGCAGACATGCTCGCATGATTGACAAAGGGGCTCCAGTCCATGTTGAGCTTGCAGAGGGGTGGGAGAATCATGGCATTGAGATAGAGCAGGCCAGTAAATTAAATGGAAGAGGAAGAGTCCCTATATTAGTACATAACCGTAGCCCAGAACCTGTATCTATACCTGCCAGCACTGTCTTTGCAAGAGTAACACCAGCCACATGCTATGATGAAGATCTCATAGATCTGAGTAGGTATAAAATAGAAGTGGCAGCTCTAGAGAACACAAATGAGCCTGATTTCTCTGAAATAAAATGTATATGTAAAGAGAAAATTAGGTGTTTTATCATGGACGGATCCGGATACTTGCCCTTTGGTTCAGTACAACTGATCGATCCTGGCTGCATTAGAGGTCCATACAAGGAGAAGGTCACATTAAAGAGATATGGTAAAGAAGGTTTTGATCTGGGAATTTTATTAGACAAAAACTTAACTTACAGAGGTTATTATCGGGCAATAAGATCACGGTTGGAAGCAATCTCTCTACTGACAGGTAAGTTAGAAGGTGATATTACAATAATTACACCCTATTTAATGTCCCTAAATGCCCACCTAATACATACACTGCGACGTGCTTTTGGTTCTGCAGGGTTGAAGCCCCGTTTTCGGTTCACCAGCTCAAACATAACATCCAATGACTGCAAAGCATGTTTTGAAAACAGGCTCCTAACACAACTCCCACGAAGTGATACTGTCCGGATACCTGATGTTACACTTTTTATACCAAACTCAGGGCAGATGCTACCCATGGAATATTTGGGAGAACGAAAGGACTGCCTGGAGGTTGGGTTTGTTCGAACTCCATCAGGTTTCCTGTCATACAACAGATTAACAACCAACCACATATTGTTCACCATGCATCTGCCCAGTGTGTACTCAAATAATGATGATAAATTGAGACATGAGCTGAGTTCAGCAATGGCCTCAATAAAACACTCTTTTCCACGAGCTAGAGTCACAGTGGTCACCACAGAACCATTGAAGTCAGGTCTATACACCGAAAATATAACAAAAGCTGTAGGATATGCATTGGATAGGTCAAAGTACATGCATGGGGATCTTCAGTATGAGGAGAAACAGCCTATTAAACGCAAGTGTAAGTATCTGCCATCAAATTTTCCCTTAGGCATAAAACTCAAATCAACAAAATGTGCATGTGATTTTTGCCACTCACCCGGCAAACAGACAGGTGAAGTGCTAGTGCTTGATAGGAAAAAATTAACTACTTTACCTTACTTGTTTTACCCTTCCAATGACTCTCGTCCATCAAAGCATAGGGCACGTTCAGTTTCCAGGTACACCCACTTTGAGAGAAGAAGGGAGAGAGGGAGACGGACAAAGAGCTCATCAGGAAGGATGATGTCTGCACCACGCTCCCGTTCACCTTCTCTCAGTGCCAGCAACAACAGCAGGTCAGTAAGCAATACAGCCACTGTAGGTGAGCTCATTCTGGATGACTCTGATGCCAGTACAGTCAACAGTGATGATCCAGTGATTGACAAGGTTGATAACAATGTTCAGAGGGATGCTGAGATTGAGGAAGAGGTGGAAGACCCAAGATACTCAATGCCATTAAGTGTAAACAAGAAGAATAACAACATTCCAGACAAAATGTCTTATATCAACCTGGAAGGCACCGATATCAAATACCATGAACCAATTAAAGATTTGATATCTGAGTTTTCCAACACGGTGCTCAGTTTTGACAAAGAAGATAGCCGGATCATGCCAAATCATTCATTCAAGTTGCATATGGTAAATAAATCTGAATATTATTCTAAACCATATTTTATATCTCCATCAAAAGAGGAAGTTCTACATAGTTTGCTATATCAACTATACATCTCAGGAACTATTGGGCAGACCAACTGTTTAACCCTTTCAAGTTCAGTTCTGTTAGTGCCTCATAACAGCTCAGAAAAGTTGAAACTAGATGAATATCACAAGAAAATAGCCAAGGGAGAGAAGGTAACACCATTAAGTGATGAGGAGATGGCCAAAAGCAAGCCTGGAACTTGCAGGGTCACTGGAGTCGTCTACAGGGCCTGTTTTGACTTCAGATTATTAAACTCCAGGCTAAGGAAGGTCTCAATGCAGGATGCCAATATATCAGGCACACAAGATTGTATATCTAAAATGGTACATTCAGATATCTACAGTACTTTAGACTTGAAAAATGCGTTTGCCAGTCTCCCTGTCCACATCTCATCCCGGAAGTATCTTGGACTTGCCATAAGGTCACCTTATCAATGGACAGCCCTAAGATCTGTTTTAGGAATAGCTTCATTACCATCAGCTTTCCAAAGTATTGTCATGTCCGCCATACCAGAACATCTAAAATCACACGTTATTATATTTATGGATGATCTTTGCGTCCACTCAAATAGTAATGATAAGACTTCACATATTGATATTGTTCGAGAGGTTCTCAAGTGTCTTGATGAATTAGGAGTATTAGTTGATGTCTCAAAGATGGCCCTATGTAAAAATAAGGTCAATTTTCTGGGGTTCACCATATCCAACAGGCAGTATTATTTACAGGAAAAAAGGTATATACATATACGAGACATGCCCCTGCCAACCACCAAAGCTGCTCTTGCAAGCTGGCTGGGTTCAATAACGTATATTAAAAGTTTCATCCCTGGCGGAGCGGTCCTATGTGCACCCTTAACTGAGCTGCTAAGGGCTAATAAGACGTTTGATCCAAGCCCATTGCAAATAGAGTGCATGAAAGAGCTCAGAAGGCTCATCATAAATGCACCCGCTCTTGCCCTCTTAAATACACGCCTACCGATCCATTTCTATGTCGATTCGAGCTCATTTTCTACCGGGAGCATTGTGTTCCAAGTTGATGAGGATAATAACCAATTTAGGCTACTAGCTTTTCACAGTGCAAAATACAGCTGCAGTGAAATAAAAAACAATTCATCTCTTGAACTGGAACTGCTAGCACTGGTGAAAACTAGTGCAGCGTTTCAGTCCACCATTCTACAGACACCCCAATGTTATTTCTATACCGACTGCAGAGTTCTTTGCCTATTATATGCAATGAGCACCCGCACAACTAACAGCAAAATATGTAGGTGGATGAATCATTTCCAGCGACTTGCCCCTCATGCCATCCTAACATGGTGCAGCTCAAAGCACCCTATGATCCAATGTGCTGACATGTTTTCAAGGTGTAATAATGCTCATGTAAGGCAGAGCATCAGAGAAGTATATGGTTTAAATACAAAACAGAGGATGCATGAGAGGATAGATGAGATTATGAAGAACTGGAGTATTTCAGATAAGCCATTCACACTCACCCAGCTGGAGGAATTGGGTAAGGCTGTCGGTGAGTCACCCATATTCAGAGAAGTTTTAGAAGCAGCAAAGGTAAGCCCTAATATCCATAAAAGGCAAGCTGAAGAAGAGGATCGTGACTCATTGCAGAGTATGGAAGATCAAATGGAGTCTGAAGTAGTGGCGGCCGTAGCTGCCGGCACAGATGGGACCGTCCGTGATCATGATGCTGAGCGCGCAGCCAAGTTGAAAAAGGTGACTGGTGTGCTCCCGTTGACATATGAGAGGATTTTGCTTGAACAGGGTAAGGTCAAAAAGTTGATGACTATCTTGAAAAGGATCACTTTACACAAAGGTCATATAAAGTTAAAGAGCAGGTTTATAGTCTATGGTGGCTTATTGTGTAAGCCAGAAACTGACTTTTGCCCACGCCCAAGACCAGTCCTCCCTGAAAATCTTGCCCTGGAAGTATTGGCATCGTTACATCTGTATGGATGCCATGTGGGCAGCAAAAACCTCCAAGGTAGATTCAGGGCTCAGTATCATGCAGACAATGTAGGTAAATTGTCTGATATTATCACGCGTGGATGCCTATCATGTAAAATGATGAGACCTCCTGCCTCCTCAGACACCAATCCAGGTCATCTCCATGTACAGGGAAGTTTCCGCCAAACATTCCATTTAGATCACATTGTCATGCGCCAAGGTATGTCCAACCATAAAACATACAAATATTTTCTGACAATACATGATGGAGCCACCAGTTACCAACTTGGTAGGCCTGTCAGCACCCTGAAAGGTAAGGAAACAGTTGAAGTGCTTAAACAGGTGATTGCAACCTCTTCACGTCCACAATATCTTGTTGTGGATGGTGGTCCAGGACTAGGAGGTGCAACTGAGCTACATACTTTCTGCAAAAAGTATGGCATTGGTTTAATAATCCCCATTGCAAACCGTGCCAAGAATCACCGGGCAGAAAATGCTAACAAACTGATACGTATGGCACTGATGTTACATGCCAAATCCGAGGGCAAATCCTGGCCAGAGGTGAGCTGGATGGCAGTAAATGCTCTAAACCATATGACCCGCACATACACTACATACGATGCCGAGCAGGATGAAATTTTGCAGGTAAAGGCAACACCGGCAGAACTGGTTTATGGCATACCCGGGGGTGAGCTCAGACCAACGGTGGTTAACACTGTCAAACAATCTGATTACATGCGTCAGCAGCTGGTTTGTAAACAGTTGAAGGCTTATGCAGACAAGATCAATGCTGAGCGCGCCAATGCTGACGCTGAGCGAAGAGAAGTCCTGCGGGTAGGAGATTTCTGTCTGATCAAAAACAAGGGCAACAAGGCAAAATTTCACTCATGGGGTATGAATTCACTTTTTGAGGTAGTGTCCAGACATCACAGGAAAGTTGTTGTTAGAGAGATTTTTGGCAATAATTTTACCAAAGGAACATTGACACTACATATCTCTTCTACAAAACCTTACCTACATGTGGCTCAATTGGGGATTCTTCCCCCTGGAATAATTGATCATTTTGGTCCGGTACACCGACCGACATCCTTGCCTGCCGCAGTAGCTGGGAAGCAGGTTAATGTGGCGCAGCCGGTGCAGCTGGATCCGGAGGGTGAGAATGACATTGACATCCTCTCCGACCCATCGACCAACGTGAGCAAGCCTGCCACCTCGCCACCGCCATTGCCAAGGCGGAACAATGCCAGTCAGGAGGGGGCAACTTTGACATCAGCAGCTGCCTCCCTCCCATCCAAACCCAAGAATGTTAAAGAGTAAATAGTATTTCCCTCCTCATTTCTATCAATGTGGATGTCCGTCACTCACTTACGCGGGCGTTCGTGTGCGTCAGGGGGTGGGGGACAGGGATGGGTTACTGGATGGAAATGAGGAGGGCAAAGTACAGACCCAGGGTATGACACTTATGGAGCACTTAAATTAGGAATAATTTAAGTGGTCCAGGGGTGAATTATATTCTATTATACGAGGCCTATAAATATATTTAATATTATACTTAATAAGCATAAGCATATTTTTGTTAAATCCATTATAAATTAATAAAATTCAAACTTGAAACATCCATATACTTAAATAGTGTGCATATCAACCCTAAAAGAGGAGGAATATTATATCAGAAAAATGTTTCTTTTAAAAGTACATTATCTCTTCCTCTCCCACACTGCGATGTCTCTCCTGATCATGTAGAGGCAATGATATATTCGGATAAGGAAAGTCTGAAGGGCATGGAATGGTGACAGTGTCACAGGAGGAATCCTTGGCATTATTAATACAATCCATAGCTCTGTAAAATTGGTAATTTGGTTATAAATATGTGCGTTTTAAGCTCCATGATAACTATATTTGACTGTATTGGATTCACCTGTCTAGTTTAGCACGTTTCACCCTCCAAGCCATATGTGCATAAGCAGAAGTTTTTCGGGGTGAAGAGAGATCATCTTTTAAAACTGTCAGTGCTCCAATTATAGTATTATAATCCTCAGTAGTAAGGGAAGAACAGCTCTAAGAAAATATACCATCAAAGAATCAATATTTAAGCCATGCATAAAAGCATAACTGCATTACCTGAGGTCCAGTTAAGTTCCTATGACGCATTTGGAGCTCCATTGCATGAATATTAAGAACAAGTTCTCTCAAATTTTGATATATCAAGATAACATCATCATGTCTTCCCTGACTCACTTGCTTGTAATTTGCATTCCTCTTGTAAGATCCAACATAATATACACAAACAAGGATGGTTAATAATATGACCCATATAATAACAGGGTTCAAAACACTTAAAAATACCGCCAATGAGTGTAATATAGAAGAATCTTGCCCAGAATCCTTGTTATATGTGGTTGTGGTCGCATCATAAGTGGTAGAAATGTCTTTTTGTGTCAGTGTCATGGATGTCCTCACTCCAGAAGTAGTAGAAACTTGGTTATTGTGAAATTTTCCTACCGCAGCATTCATAAAATGAGGACAGAAAATTATGTTAAATATTATTAGCAGAGTTTTTCTTGTCTTGTGTTCCATCCTACAGTTGATTTCCATCTAACACAAAAACGAAAATGCATCATGCATAAACAAGCATAACTAATCCAATTTGTAACACTCACTCAAGTAGCAGTTAGGAGGATAAAACACACAGTGGTATAATAAGACAGTGGATTTAACAAGGAATTAATTATATTATTTTGCATACTATTATTAAATATTAAGGGTTAATCATAGAGTTAAGAGTGAGGCAGATTGCCTCAAATGTGTTCTTTATGTTCCTTTCCAGGTTGCTGGAGCTCATCATGTGGCTATACTGGATGGAGATCTGGCTGCTGTTGCTTGCGGTGGTGCCGCCAAGCAAGGAAAGGAGGCAGCTAGCTGAGCGTTGCACGCCGATGGCCATACTGAGGCCGGCAAATGAGCTGAGGGTGGCTGAGGCGCACACGGAGAGGCTAAATATCACGTTGTTGGCAGAGCAGCTTACTTACATCCAAAAGAGCGCAAAAGAGCTAGCAGAATATTGTAATTCCACTAGGGTGACGATATCGGAAAAGACCCCAAGTGATGATTACACATCAGCAAAAGAGCTTCTAGGTTTAGAATTAGGGAACGACAGATTCACTCATTTTAGATTTGAAAGCGCCGAGCTGAATACGGCCATGGAAGTGTGTGCGTCAAAGCACGCCCGGCTGCCGGTCATGACATTGGAATTTGCATTGAGAGCGGTAGAGTTCCATGAGGCATTGGATAAGAATTGGTTATTTCAACCTGGCTTGTTCATGATCAAGGCTGCGGCCACCGGGGATGCAATAAATGTTTACTCTTTTGCTACCGGGGAATTTCTTGAGACCGGAACTGCGACACAATTGGGGCTCACAGCATCGCCCACAGGGACTGAAGTAAAATTGGGATATTTAGACCTAAAAGAAGCAGCTAAAGACAGTCAAACAACTAAAATTGTCTTATTCAATAAAGGATCGGAGACAAGTACATTTCTATGTCTTGTCCCTTTCAGGGTCTCTCTAGTAGATAATGCATTCACAAAAAAGAGCTTATCCAGTATGTTGATTTATGGTCAGCGAATTTCTAAGCAAATTTATTCGTACATAAACTCATTTATTTTTGATTTAAATGAATTTTCCCAACTGCCACGAGCCTCGATCGAGGCCGCCGACAGCAGCAGCACTTTGGTCACTCGTAGCCACACTATGCAGAGGATGATGGATGATCTAGCAAGCTTAAAACTTCCGGCGTTTGAGATACTTAATAGTAACGACATGACAAAATTAAATTCATTGCAACAGAGTTTTCTGGAATTCAAGCGCCTAAATTATTTCAAAAATAGGAACACCCTTATATTGGAAAATTGGACAGAGGAAGGAAATGAGTATGTCTTACTAAATGTACAGGGAAGAATAGCGGATGGTACGCAGCAGGTAATATTATACGTACACAGGTATGGGCCTACCTACACAGTGGCAGATCATTACCAACTGGATCGACTCTATGACACAGTGGGCAGCCTCATACCATTCCATCATCTCTTCATCCACAATAATCAGTACGCCGCCATAAGGGAAGATCCGGGTAAACATGGTTGCCAGGACCAGGGTACGTATTTATGGTGCCTAAATCTACCGGGAGTGAACGCGGAAGCATCAGCATGCGCACGTTCTTTATACAACAATGATGGAATTTTATGCCCTCGAATCATAGAGAATCATAAAATTCGATTTTTCTATTCATATTGCAATACAAGAAATTTGTTCAAATACGTTTCAGCACCAACACCAATAATAGTCACGTACAATTGTGACGCAGGGTACAATATTAGCAGAGAAATTGTCGGCACCAAACAATTTTCAGGAAATTGTGAGGTATATTTAGACCAGAATGCCTTACAGTTGCTTACTGTGGAAGATAAAGACCAGGAATCAAAAGAAAAAGTCAGCAGGCAAATTAATTCACTAGAATTACGAGTTTATATCATGCAGGCAGTATTTTATGCTGCTGGAGCCTGTCTCACACTTGCATCTGGAATTGCAGGCATTGCCTTTCTGCATACATGCTGCAAAAAGCTCAAATGGTGCGGTTGTTGCCAAAAGGACGAAGAACCGGCAACAGCGGAAGAAGCCGTTCCACTTAGGGATGTGCTATCAAGGAGTCTAAGGGTACCAAGGGCAGGACGGCGCTAATGGGTAGTGACGAGTGTACATATTTGTGTTATTCCAGGTTAGGTTCATAGAAGGTATATATGGTTGCGTCCATTAGTAATCATACAGGTTTGCATTGACTCCAGGCCTGGCAAGCTCCTTAAAAAGATGCTTTAATGCCTGCAAGTCCTGACGAGCGGATCTTTTTGTAGAGGTGGAAACAACCATATTTGCTCTAATATGGGCACAAACTAATGGTAGAGACAAGGGTATATTATTTATTAAAATATACTGTTGTCTCAATATAATTCAGTTTTTGTGCATGATTCATTGCACTGCTGGCGCATTCCAAGCTCCTAATACTCTATAAGATTCACAACTCTTAGATAAAAATATTCTAAAGAAATTTTGTTGTACTCTATTAATAGCCTAAAAATCATCATAATTCGGATTTGGTGCTCAAACATTCATGTAAAATTTATACAAACTTGAGTACTAATTTACTCTTTAATACATTGCTCAATGGTTTTACACTTAAAATTATTGAGTGGATTTGTGGATTAAATTAATACTCAAATTTGGCGTCGTTTGATGATATCGCGCTCACACGGAAGAGGAAAATGAATTCCGCGGAAGAGGACAGAAAAGGAAACGTGAGTAAAAATCATTTTAGACAACTTAAATACATCACGTGGAACAGAAGATATAGGAATCAACATCATTCTACACATGGACAGCAAGAATTAAATTAGGTAATGTTCCAATAAGTTATAAAGAACATCTTTGAAAATTTAATATTTGGTCAAGGAAAATTTAGGCTTTCTTTGCTCATCCTAAATCCTAAAATTTCGGACAAAATAAGATCAGAGAATAAGGAAAATTTAAACTTTACTTGAAAGACATTTATATTTCTAGTGTAATTTTGCACATGAAAATTTTCGGGAAAATTTAAGCAGAGAAAGTTGTTAACCATGAACTGACATCAGGATATCACATTAGCAATCATATTGAGCTCCTTTTTGAGCTTCTTCTGGGAGACCTTCTTCTTCTCAAGCCGTTTACGGCTCCATTTCCATGTCGCCGTTCTGCTTCACTTTCTTCTCCTCCTTCTCGTTGTCGCCCTTCTTGCACCAGTAATGGTAGGCACACGTCAGCAGGCACACCAGAGGAATAAGGATGCAGAACATGGTGAGGATGCACAGGCCAGCTGACCAACCGGAGCCGGTCTCGTCCACGTTGCCCTCCAGGGTCTTGTTGTGGGAGTGGGAGATGTCCAAGCGGCCCCCGCTGGGGCCAAAGCCCAGGCCAAAGTTGGTAGTATGGGACGAGTTGCGGACAGGAGTAGCCAGCGCACAGTGGCTGGTTTGTTATATGTCATGTGGACATAATTCATACAGCTTTTGGGGGCACATTTTACATTATCGAAACAGCTTACCAAGGGTAAAAATACCTAAATGACACAATGAAGCCACTTTCAGAGCCCAAAAGTTCAACCTAATGACCCTAATTACCCCC
>LR139998.1:0-21008 GCA_900659605.1 Tisbe holothuriae
AAGATGAAGATGAAGAAGAAGAAGAAGAAGAAGAAGAAGAAGAAGAAGAAGAAGAAGAAGAAGAAGAAGAAGAAGAAGAAGAAAGAGGGAAAGAGGGAAAGACGGGAGATGAGCAATGATCGATAGATGGAAAGAAAGAAGAAGATAAGATAGATTGTACAAAATGGACGCAGAAGAAATCAAAATGTTTGATTGCGTCTTTTTCAATGAACTGACTGTATTGCAGCACACGTACGTTTACTCCCTCCCGATCCCCCTTTGCTTTCTTTTAAAAGTTAGTCAACAGTATGTCATCCACATACGTTGGAGACTGGCTGTGCACAGCAAGAATAGTTATGGGCATCATCTGCCTTCTTCTTCATCTAGTGGGGCAAAACGAGAAAATATTGGCCATAAAACGAAAGGTTGCACCTGACATCAAAGAGTTTCCCGTTCACATAAACTTGCGTCCTTACTTTCTTCAGGCTTTCCTTGCTTGAAGAAGAGAAAGAGAGAGAAAAAGCGACGATAATTGAAAAGAGGAAGATTTAGAAACAGTAACAGTATACAGCCTAGGTTGTTGTTACAATCAGGCTGACCCAGCTGGGAGTGTGGCATTTTGAAATATACGTACCGGAACTCCAACTACAGATTTAGAGTCCATCTCGCGATAGGAACCGAGCTAATTACAGCTAGCATCAAAAAGTAAAACTGATGGTAGCATTTTAGCAGACTGGTTTTGGAAGAGCTAAAGAAGGTTCGAGGGTTTTTTTTCTTCTTCTTCTCCCTTCTCCCGCGTCGTCAACGCTCTCGACGGGGCCCCATAAACTAGGAGAAAGCTCAGTTTTGGTGATGACGGGTTGGCGGGGAGCAAGGGAGAAGGAGAGAGAGAGAGGGTAAAAGCAGATATATATCACTCGTAATGACCGTATAAATCTAGCAACGTCGGAGAGAGAAGAAAAGAAGACGGAGGTAGAAATGGCAAGAAAATCTGTGATACTCGTACGGACGTAGCATGCAAAGAGAACTGGTAGATTAAGAAAACCAACCGACTTTTTATTCGGAATTAACTCCCCTGCGATGATGAAGTCCGAATAGCTTTTTATGGACTCTCCACATGGATTTGTAGCTGGTTCGTATAGAGGGAATCTCTTTTCTTTCGAATGTGACGTGGCCAACTGACATGTGTCCAATTTGGATCAGAGAAAGAGAGGGAGAGAGAGAGCCTCGGAAAAGTGAGTGAGTGGGGACAGCTTCCACGAGAAGAAAGAAATGGGTGTGTGGGTGTTCAATGCTAGAGTTGGAGGGTGCGAAGGGGAAAGGAAAGGACTATCACGACACAAAGTTTTAAGTCTTTGTTATTCTATATTGCAATGAGGTCCCGAATTCCTCCTCCTGCTTTTCCTTCGCTCTGCCGCAGGCAGCGGCGAAGCCAAGAAGAAGAAGAAGAAGAAGAAAGAAGAAGAGCTTTCACCTGTCAGAAATGTCGTTAAGATTTGAGATGACCGCTGACCAATCCAGACTTTGGATGAAGAAAGAAAGAGAGAGAGAGAGAGACGACGAAGAAGGAGGAACAAAAAAGCTGTCAGCCAAATCTGTAGAAGATTTGCTGCTGCTTTCGTTCTTTCTTCTGTCGATCTGCTCGTGACATTGAGAGAAGAAGAAGAATGAAGAGAAGAATATGACGGACAATGAAACATAATATTTATCACAGACGACGAATATCAAACAAAATGGAACCAAATGGGTGTGATGTCGACGGAACAGTGCGTAATACGGTTCCCTGACAAAATAACCACCGGACAAAATAACACCCCAAAAATAATAACACTTTGACAATATAACACCCGGACAAAATAACACCATAAATAATAACACCATGAAATAATAACACCATGAAAAAATAACACCGTAAAAAATAACACCATAAATAATGGTCAGAATGTTACATTCTGAGAGGCTACAAGGCGAAGGTGCTCATTGGCGAGTAATTATTGGCGAGTATACTTTTTAAGAAGGTGCTCATTGGCGAGATATAAGATATGGCGGGCTAGGTGATGACAGGGCAAACATTGAGAGTGTCATTTATTTTCCTGTTTGTTTTACTCTATTACTTGATGTGCAAAACCATTTTGAAAGTGTATTCTACTAAACATTGCCCATGAGTGGCATTTCTTGTTAGAAACTGCTGCATACAAGACCTCCCTCTGTATTTCAGCCACTTGTGACAGTTACTTTGTTTGTATGAGTGAGACAGAAAAAATATATTTCTCAGGTGAATAATAGGCAGAGAGTAGAATTTTTTGTATTATAGAGCAGGCTGTAATAGCTACTATATTCTCAAATTAGTTCAAAAACTTGGTTTCAATTAAATTTATCCCTCCCACCCTGTAGTGATTTTGTAGGGGTTTGGACGCCGACCCTATTTGGCAGGCATTTAAAAGTTACTTGATTTTGGCAAAAAGTTACAGTTACAGTTACTTAAATTTGCTGCAGTAACTAGTTACCACAAAGTTACTTTTTGGCCCAATTTTTGGTAACTAGTTACAGTTACAGTTACAAGTTACTTTTATATAGTAAAAATCTAGAAAAAAAAGTTGTGCCTTATTAAGGTTGCTGGGTAGCAAACTAGCCCAGTGCTGAGTAAGAATAACGTTGTTAAGCAATTATCCTTTTTGGACCACAGGCATCATATTCATATTTAACTTCTGGGTTTCAAGAGCTTAGTAAGTAGTAAAAGTAACTTTGAAAGTAACTTTGCTCAAAACTGAAAGTTACAGTTACAGTTACTGAAAAATCTCCAGAGTAACTAGTTACTCAATTTCTTGAAAAATGAGTAACTAGTTACAAAAGTAACTAGTTACTTGTAACTTGTTTCAATGCCTGCTATTTGGGATGTATTTATTGTTGCCATTTTAAGGTAGGAATTTCCCTTTTTATATAAATAAATCGGGGACTGGACCAATTACTGTTCTTCCTGCTTCTTGCTACAGGCTGAGTGTAATAAATATGATTCTATGTAATGAAAGGTCGGACAATCTACTACTATCCTAGGCCATAATATTTTTTTCATGCAAATGACATCTACCTCTTTGAAAACGGACGTGTGACTTACTTCATTTTGGGAAGGTTACAGTTACAAGTTGCCAAAATTGGCAACTAGACCCACTGGCTTGGATCCGGATCTGATCAGACCAATGCTCTCGACTTTTTATGCTCTCAAAAAATAACATGTTTTCGCCATTATTCGCCCATGAGCCTCATTTTAAAATTATACTCGCCAATGAGCACCTTCAAAAAATTATACTCGCCAATGAGCACCTTTAAAAAATTATACTCGCCAAGGAGCACCTTCGCCAAGAGGCAACACATTTAGTCCGACAGAAGTAAACATTTAGTCCGAATTTGGCATAGTACCCAGTAGTCCGAACTTAGTGGTACACCATTAGTCCGAATCTAATCTGGGGGTGTTCACTAGACCGAATATAGTAGTAACCCATAAGTCCGAATCTGTCTGAGGGTGTTCATTAGGCCGAACACAGTAGTATACCATTAGTCCGAATCTGTCAAGGGGTGTTCACTAGTCCGACATGGAAGTATTTCATTAGTCCGAAAAATTTCTATGGGTTTTAGTATATTATAGTAGTTTTATGATAACACAATTGTTCATAAACTTTATGTATGCACTGTAGAATTCATAATGTATAGATGAATATGCAAGTAATTATTAGTATTACATCTTTCTTTTCATTATCAGATGCACAATGCAGTATTATTTATATTGGTAAACTGTGTAATAGTGCATGATCAGAGATGTTCTATTATATTATTGTGCAGAAATGTTGTTAATTAACATAGATTTTTTTTAGTATTTTTACTTCAGAAAATGTATTTATTAATGTCAATAGTAAATATGTTACTACTCTTGTCCAATTTCATATTTTTTGTATTTCTTATGCTTACCCTTCTGTCAAACTTATGTTTATGGCTATCATGGTATTGGAAATATGGTTGCTGTCGGACTTATGCTTACCCTGATGTCGGACTAAAACATACCCTACAATGTAGTCGGACTAGTGCATTCCTCCCATTCGACCTAGTTACCAACTTGTTTGTAAATTCGGACTATTGATGTACTATGCAATTCGGACTAATGACAACCTTAGTTCGGACTAGTGCACTACTTGCCTTTTCGGACTAAATATGTACTAAGAGTCGGACTAAGTGGTGGACGTCCTTATATAGTAATAAGGAAAGGAGAGAAAACAGGTGACAAAAATTAACTGGAGTGTCAAAGAGTGCACACAGTTTATTCTGGGAGGGCGCTTTTTATCAGGACTCTGAATGGAGACAGAGGCGGAAAAAGTGTCAGAAATGCATTCTTTTGGGTCTGCCAAGCTGACCAGGCATTTAATTCAGCTTGAAACCTTGCTTAGTAGACGGGAGATTTCTCCTTTCCTTATTACTATAATAACACACTTGGGCCCACAGGACTCCAGGACCTGAGATATTACAACTACAGGGAGCAACTTAATTGACTATTTTAATATTTTTGATTTGTCAAGCTGTGTTCTGTCTCCAAGTTGTTTAGAGCTTTCCTAACCAATTTGACCTATAAACTCAAACTTTTATTATATACCTAACCTAGCCCTACCGGGATCCATAAGAGCAAAAAGTAGTCACATTTTGACATAATTTGAATAAATCCTAATAGGCGGAATATTGTTTTACCTCCTTGAGTGATCACCTTTGGCTTTGGTTTGCTCTATCATTCTATCAAAATTCCGCTTTTGTCAAGCAATAATCGCACTTAAATGTCCTTTATATGTATTATCTCTCAACCTCAATTCAGTGTTATTGAATACTAGCTGCTAAAATATTGACTGACACCGTTCTTGCACATTACAACTACATCATGCATATAAAAGTACAGACTGATGAAAGTGAATATTTTATTGTATCTTCTAGTTGTGTATATCACAATTAATTAATTGCAATGAACCTGAAAAGGTAGTTCCCAAAAATAAATAAACGGGATGCATAGCAAAATATTAAAAAATATGGGGGCATACCTTCTTTTTATTGTTTCTTGTGTCCATTTCTGCTAGTTGATACTCTTTCACAAGGGCCAGGGCTTCATTAACCGATTGTAAACAAATACTGTATTGACGCTTATAGCCAGTAGGATATCCTTTGACAAAAAGTGGACTTGCAGATCGTGAACTGTTGACAACACATTCTTGTAATTCCCTACAAATATTAAACCAGTCTTAATAATTATCAGGCATTCAAACATTACAAATGATTTTCCTGTAAATATATATTTTTTGAGTCCATTTTAAAGCTATGTTTAAAACATTTTATTTGGTAACTTGTTGCAACTCTGCTTTCCAAAAGAAAAGAATTAATCAGCCAAAATTGAAATACTTCTGAAGAGCCAAGGAGTACTTCTAAGCAATAGTATTATACTGTCTGCACTATAATTATATGGTCCAACAATGGTTAAGGTATCTTGGGATGCTCTATTCATAAATTTTAATAAACAGTTTTGCACTTATTGCTTTTATCATTTGGAGCCGAACTTTACTTGGATGTTGTACCACTGACAGTGACTGTTGGAACTATAACATTTAACTTCCCTGGCAGCTAATTTGTCCATACCAATGGAAGAAACTTTCTGACAAGTCTCTTGTGAATGTGTTTACTCTTATAAAAATGAGTATTAAAATTTTAATGTAGAGTTTGTTGACACGTTCACAACGTTTTAAGTCAGTTGCAGTTAATTGAACAAATATTGTGTCCAAAATGTGATTTAATCTTTGTTCATTGAATAGAATATCCATTTTTTGTATTTAATACTAGGCAGATAATACCTGCTGCTAACGTATTACTGCACTACTGCAGCTAGAGCATCCAATTTTTATTGCATTGAAGAGGTTGCGTGATATAAATACTCAATGTTTCGACGAACTCAGAAATAAACATATGTATGAAACATGTTGCGGTTTATTGTTACTTAACCAATGATTACACAATTCCCATATTCACAAGTCGCTCAACTCCGACCGGAAGGTCGTGGGTTTGAATCCCCCCTGTGGAATGATGTTAAAAAATTGCGAATTTCGAGTACTAGAAGTAACTGAATCAAAATGTAGTACCCAATATTATAGAATAATGGATCACTTATAGTAAAATGTTTCAAAAGGTCAAGCAATTGTATGTAACAGGGTAGTTAGTATTGCTGCTGGATCCGCCCCTAACCCGGACCCGCACCCGCGGATCTAGCTGCTGGACGTGGCAAAGGATCTGGACCCGACGAAAAAGCCGGACCTGTTCTATCAAATATGAGGGGGCTGGTAGTGGTTTTTGAATAAAAAAATTTGATTATACATAAAATTATTGGACCAAGTCAACCTGGCATTAAATTAATTAATTAATTAATTATGCAATAAACTAAGGACGTGCGAATACCAAAAACCGAAAACCGACTTCGGTTTGCAAGAAGATCCATAAATGACTACCGATTTTGCTTCTTTTTGCTCTCCTGAAAAGTTACTTTTTTCCATGTGGTCGACTTTCGTTGCGGGGCTGACCTCTCCTCAGGGCTAGCCCACTGAAGTGCTGGCGTGCCTCAACAACAGACAGTGCACAGTGCTCTTTTACGGTAGCATGGCTAAGAAAAAGTGTCAAAGAAATATTTTGATAGTTCCTACTAATCCAATGAATAAATTTGCTTGGGCTAAATCTGTCTTAGTTCCATTTTTCGGCGCTAGATGTCGCCTCCTATGTGGAAACAAGACCTGATACGTTTTCAGGTCGGTGATCAACCTGCAGAGCTGAGGAAGGAAAACAACATTAAATCATAACAGGACGAGATGTGGTCTAAAAGACTCAAAATGACCGTGTGTGCAGTTCCATTGTGCTCCAACTTGGGCAGGAGAAGATTCCCTACAGACCCCAGCACCTGTGAGCAGTGGCACCGGGCTATCCAGCAAATGATGAAGAATCCTTGGGAGCCAAACAAGACAGCTCGTATCTGTGACATCCACTTCACAGAGGAGGACTTCCTATGCCTCAACACCTTTGGAGTTCAACGGCGGTTGAAACAGGGCGCTGTTCCTTCAGTGTTTGTTCTTCATGCTGGCCTGGTCAAGGACATGGGCGGGCAAGATGCCCAGGCCCACGCCGCATTTGCAGAGTAGGATATACTGGTTCTGAATGGCTCTGAAGACTTTATGGATGATGAGCAGGACAATGGTGTCACTGGTGGGATCCGGGTGACCAGGCCGATTAGAACTTACTCCCGTACAAGCAAAAGCATTGACAAAGGTAATAACACATTTCTTTTGTATAACAAAATCGTTCAGTTTTGTCATACAGCTGTCTTACACATTTGTTTATACAGTTATCCGGATTTTATTAATCTACAGATAATAAAAGTAAGATATACTTTTTGAAATAATCTTCTTATTTTTCCTACAGTTATGCACATGGATGATGACAAGGACATGAGCATGGGCAACTTGGTGGGCGTCAACAAGGACATGCACACGTACGAGGAGATGGAGGTTGTGTGCGAGTTGGAGGATGCGCGTGAGTTGGAGGAGAATGCGCGCGATGCGCGCGAGTCGGAGGATGCGCGCGAGTCGGAGATGTGTGCGAGTCGGAGGATGCACACGAGTTGGAGGATGCGCGCGAGTCGGAGGATGCGCACAAGTCAGAGGATGTGTGCGTGTCGGAGGATGCGTACAAGTCGGAGGATGCGCACAAGTCGGAGGATGCGCGCAATTCGGAGAATGCGCATGAGTCGGGGGATGCGCGCTATGTGCGCAAGTTGGAGGAGGTCCATGAGTCCAAGGACGCGACATCTTTGGACAGGGACATGATCTTCAACTTCATAGAAGTAGAGATTTGCTCAACTGATGATACTACACTTGGTGATGTTGACACTCCTGTTGAGGAGCAGGGAAACCCCGACCTCAGTCCTCCTAGTTCTCCACCCCAAGGGCCCTTACTCTAAATGTGGATATGTACAAACAAGACCAAAATGCAATGTAGTGTTTCACAGGCTGCCGTGACTACAACCATTTCATGTATATTTTCAATGTGATGGAACCTGGTATTCACCATCTGGACTATCAGAGTAAAAAGCTCAGTGTTGAGAACGAGTTATTTTTTACCTTAATGGAGCTGCGGACGGGTATGACTGAGCGGGAACTCTCTGTGCTCTTTTGGATAGCTCCATCAGTGGTGGGGTGCGTGTTCAACACCATGGTCCGCTTTCTCTATTACCAGTTAAAGGAACTTCCAATCTGGTTAACAAAGGAGCAGGTTCAAATGTGCATGCCGGATGGCTTTAAGAGACAGTTTCCGACCACAAGGACTATTCTCGATGCTACTGAAGTGCCTATTGAAAAACTGTCTAATGTTGCTGTGCAGTCAGCTACTTTCTCATCATACAAAAACACCAATACATACAAGACGATTATTGGCATTACTCCAAGTGGTTTCATTAATTTTTTTTTATTATCGGTCATTCATTGGTTTATAACGGGTTATCCATCACATATTTTCGCAGTTTCATTAATTACATATCTGCCACGTATGGTGGTGCAGTTTCGGACAGACAAATAATAGAGAGATCTGAACTTATGGAAGATGGAAAGTTCGAGAAGAACAATTCTATAATGTCCGATCGTGGCCTGATGGTGCAGGGTAAGAACTAAATTTATCTGCGGTAAAATGTGGCATTTATCTTTTTAGAGTGTAGTAATATTTTGAAATTAAAATTTGGTATAAAACTGCACAAAAGCTCATTTAATTTTGCGGACAAATTTACTTTTCCCTCTATAAAAGATCTATTTGCGACTAAAGATGTCAAAGTTAACACTCCCTCCATGCTAAGAGGAAAAAGTCAGTTGAACCCTGAGACAGTTATACGTGACAGAAGAGTTGCATCAAAGAGAGTGCATGTGGAAAGGGTTATTGGGATGGCAAAAAATTTAAAATATTGACAAAGCCAATGGTACACTCAAAAAATCTTATTGGAGATAAAATAATCTATGTATGTTTTTCAGACCGGGAGGTCCTTACACCAAATGAAACCAACCAAAAGAGTCGTACTGTTAATACCTTTTATTATGCAGTTCAAATCGATCATATTGGGATACGAATGCGCCGTCGCTGGAGTGAATGGGGTCGTAGGTTGGAATCCCTCACCCCTTTGCCAAGGTTGGGGAGTTCCTATTAATATTAGGACACCCAACCTGGGCAGAGGATGGAGCCAGACTGAACCCAAGAGCAGGAAGATGTTGGGGGATTCATCCTACTACCTGATCTTTGCTTAGCTTGCTCTGTTGCTGCTGGTCAGCTTCTTAGCGCGCAGAATGCTTGCTGCTCATTGGCTAGCAGAGACCAAGCCGCAATGCTTGGAGCTTATTGGCTGGCACGCTGCCGCCAGCTTGTGCTAACGGTTGCTAAGCTTGTAAGGAATGTGACGGTTGGTACTAAAGGTTGTCCTACTTTTACATTGGGTCAATGGGTTTCCATCCTATATGTTTTGCACTTACAAATTTAAGGCCCTCTCTTGTTGGGCAGGACGCATAGATTTACAAATAAGTATAAATAAATGATTTCGTGAATTTGACACCAAAAATAAGGTACCAGTAAAATTTTGTTTTATTACAACTTATGGGCCAGAAACTGCAAATAATATTTGTTGTAAAAATCTGTCAGTTTAGGAAGCATATGTTCTTTTAAAAGTAAGCATTGTACAACACTTTTTCAGTGAATATACCCTTAAAAGTAAAGACTATCAGATGGCAAACAAGAATTCCAGAGAGTGCCATTTGACCAGTTATTTGATAATAATAATCATGAGTTTTCTTCAATGTGTAGACACCATCAATCTGTTCTAAAAAGTTTGCCTGTTCTGGGTTTTCTTGTCGGATCACATTAGGGCATTTTACCTCCAAAACTGCACTCTTGTCTTTTAAAACTCCATTGGGAGAGGTTGCCAAGAATGGGTACTTTTCATTAATGATCAGGCCGGAGTTCAAAATATCGACATTCATCTTATCTTTAAACATCATTTTAGCTTGTTCTTCATATGTGCGGCCATGAATAATGGGAGCTGTTGACAGAGTGAAGTCTTGTACATGTCATTACAAAGCTTGTCCATATTGCGTTTCTCTGTGGCTTTGCAAATGGTACCAAACCTTGAGCCGGTGAGTCGAGGCTTTCTCTCTTGAATCCCGAGCGCAGATTTAGCTTGCTGGCGTGTTTTGTGCTCTATTGCCTGACTTTCACTTGAGGTGACCTTGACACGATTTCTCAACTACTGATGAGTCAGCGGCTCAAGTAAATAATCGTGATCAAGACCAGCTGCATGCAAATCAGCTTTGGGAAAGCCAACCCTCCATGAAATGTAATGCGCTGATACATAGACATAGTTTATTGTCTTGTTCCTGAATTCGTCATAGAAGGAGGGACGATTGCGGTGGTCTGGGTGTCTAGGATCGTCATCAACAGCAGCTGTGGACATGTTTGCAGCCGAACTGGCAGTGGTAGAGTTTGTTGGCAATTTGAAGACGGGAGAAATTGTGTCAACATGGGAAGCGGAGGCAGCAGCCTTGGATGCCGGGGAAGTCTTGGAGATTGCAGTGCTCACAGACGCAGCAGTGGCACCCTTGGATGCGGCGGCGCCCTCGGATGAGGCGGCGTCCTTGGATGCGGTGCTACCCTCAGATGCGGCAACGACCTCAAATGCGGCGGCGGCAACCTCGGATGCGGCGGCGGCCGTCTCGGAAACCACAGAAGACTTGGAAATGGTGCTGGAGGCTGATGCAAATGCTGTCGATGTCAGACCTGAAGGCCCTGCTACTGGATCTCCTAACAGCCTTGCTCGTTTGGCTCGACTCTTGCTGTGTTGGATGCTCAAGTCCTTAACCTTTACTGGGGACCCAGAATGCATTTTAGCTGGCCGGTGAAACTGTTGAAATCGTCTGTACAGCTCCTGAAGCTCCTGATCTCCCCAGTGGACACAAACTTGGCTACAATCAAGAGAACTGCTACAATGTGTTTGCAGCTCCCTGTAGGGCCTCTTCCAGCAGGACACTCGCAGTCGCTGTTTTGGACCTCTCCGGATGCCTGAAATAATAAGATGTTAAATAAAATCAATTTGCCGGAAAGTCAAATTATGCAGCTTCAAGACATACATTTTTGTGTATTTGCCCAGATAAAACCTATTTCTGAAAAATTATACCCATTGTTAAGCTTTTTTTAAATACAAATTTTAGTTTTAAATCGTGTATAAACAGAAGTACCTGTAGAACAATCCGTACGTTGTAAGAAACGGCCCGCTTCATTTGTGCCCAAACCAAGGAGGAGAGGAAAACAAGGTCAGGCAAGGCCGTGTAGTTGACGCTCAGTGCATCCACGTTCTCTTCCATACTCTTGCCACGGTCAAGGGCACGGTGATCTTTATTGGCAGATTTGTCCATGGTCTGGCAATAGATTACATACTGCTCTACTGCACAAAATGAAAGAGGCCTCTGAAATGTTGGGGCGTCAAAGATGTCAAAAAATGACCTTCTCTTTGAGATTGTCTTGGCCAAAAAGAGGATAATCAAGGTTAAAAATGTAATCAAACAATGTAATTTTGCAAGCTTAACACACTCATTACCAAGTTTGGTCAAAAAATCCCCTCCAGATCCCTTTTCTGGACCGTGCAAACTCAAAAAGAAGGTCATTTTTTCGACCGTCAAAAAACCAGAGGCCTGTTTCATTTTGCGCAGTAGTGCTGTACTTGCTCCAAAGTAACACTGGGTACGACATCCCGATCTGCCATGGACACAGACTTGAAGCCAATGGACGGCCATCCTGGCATTGAAGGTGCCTCTGGAGTCAGTATAGGTACATCCTGAAAGAAGGTAATGAAATTTACAACACAGCGCAAAAAGTTAACGGTCTTCCTTACAACCCTGTGTGCGAGCTCCTCTTAACTGCAGTTCTTTTTTAATGTGATCCACCTTCTTCCCTCTCCAGTACTCCCCTGACGTGCTGCCCTTGCCCTCCGACATGACGCTCCCGTCCAGCTATTTCAGGTTGAATATTGCCCGAAGCTGCCTTACTCAGGCCTTCTGTTTGTTTTGATGATATTTCGGAGTCTGTGACTCAGCCATCGAATTTATTTGTTATAGGTCTTTGCTCCACATAGGAGGCGACATCTAGCGGCGAAAAATGGAACTAAGGCAGATTTAACCCAAGCAAATTTATTCATTCTTTGGCTACAATTTGACGCCAATTTTAGAAAAAATATGTGGAACTAATCCTCTTTTATAGCCATTTTAAGAAAGTTGGCGAAAATGAGCCTAAATTATGAGATAGCTTTGTTAGGATGTAAAATGAATTTCATAAGGTCTACCTTAATTTTTTGATACATTTTACTTACTAAATAAGTTTTTTGATGGGAGTCACCTCTATTTAGCAGGTTTTTTTTCTTTGGGCAAAATTTCCACACTTTTGAAATTTTCTCAGAACTGGTTTGCTGTATGATATTTTTTTACTTAATAAGGTCATAAAATCCAAAAGCAGATCCTAGCAGCTCCATTCATGATCTGTCCTTTATATTTGTGACATTTTCTGATATAATCAAAGTTAGAGGATATAGAGCAGTACAGGCAAAGTGTGCTGGACCTGCTCCACGCAGAAACACACCATAAACACTAAATAAAACTTGATTATTGATTGCAAATAGGCAGCATGAGGACTTCAGAGATGCCTAATGCAAAAATATGGATCCTGATTGTCCATCTGGCTCTAGTCCACATATTTCTGGTATTTGGATCCGGATCCATGTCAGATTCTAAAAAAAAATTGGAGCCGGATCCGAGGAGACCTTGAGCTTTTTGTACTTTGAAATTTCATGCTAAAGAGGAGAAATTAAGTTTTTTCTCTGTGCTACCTAATGTAATTGTGAAACATATCCTGCGTATAGTAGGCATACATATAAGCTATTGTCTACCAAAATATTAATTTTCCAGAAACCACTGTGTCTGTCAAATGATGGCATTACGTTTGGTTTTGGGCCAATTTATATGTGCAGTTAATTACTTAATTACATAATTATATTGAGAGTAATAATATATGTAACAGTTTGAGTGTTTGAAGCACATCATAATTAGTATGTGTTCCAATTTTTATCTGGTTAGGAGGTAAAGTAATTGATATTATGACTGGTTAGTTTTTAACAAGGAAAAATCGCGTTTTTGCTCCCCCACACTGTATTATAAGAGGTTTAATAAGTACGTGCGGTTTTTAAAATACATCCAAGGTCGGTTTTCGGTTTCGGTTTTTGAAAAAGTCGGTTTTTGGTTTTGGTTTTCGGTTCGCTTTTTGGTTTTTGGCTTATGTAGCAATTTACAGATTCTAAAACGCAGTTTCTAGTTTCTAATAATCTGGTTGAACTTAAAACACAAAAATACTTTGAAAACAATAATAGCAGACATATTGTGCAAATTTATTTTCTTTCTCTGTATACATGGTCATGAAATTCAAAATTTGTTTGCCATAAAGAGAAGGAAAATGTATTTTTGATGTTGCAACTGTCCCAAAACTCCATATTCTATAAAACCAACATTCAGTCAAAAACCGCCTTTTTGCAAACAGAAGTCGGGTTCAGTTTTGGTGTTTTATATACTGAAAGCCGGTTTTCGGTTTTTGGTTTTTGCACGTCCTTAAGGTTTCCAATTGATAAGGAGCAACGGGTTTGTTTACCACTCTACTCAGGAACTATACAAGATACAAAAGAGGTTAAGGGCTCATTTGAAAGCTCTCTTCAAGCTCTATACAGGTTTGACCTAATTCCATTTTGGCAAAATGACACTTTTTCTTTCTTATCTATTGGATAGCCGATTTGTACTGTGCAACCTTCCATACTTTATAAGCCTTGACTCTGTAGTAGTATGTGAGTATTTATTCCCCCTCATAAGACTCGCCCCTAAAGTTAAACTAAACCAAAGCTGGGTTCCAACTGTTAAACTGAGCCCGGTTCCCGGAAGTGGTTTAAATTTTCATTTGAATAAACCAGACATTTTGGACTAAACTATAATTATTAGATAGTCATTCTACCGTCCAGTTCCAGACTCCATAGCTAAAACTGAATTTGGTTTAGTTTAACTAGACCAAAGGATTAACTGCAAATGGGAACCCAATGTCCTGGTTAAACCATAATTTTGGTTTATTAAACTAAACCGGCGTTAACCGATTACGGGGCTCTGGTTTAACAATTTTTATCGAATCTTGCTTTTGGCAGTGTAAGCAGTGTAAGCTGCTGCCGATGATGGTGTTTTAGGCAAATCTAAGCTGCGGACTTTTCAACTGGGGAAGCTTCAGCTGCTGCTGTATCAAGAGCTGAACTGATCTAGTCTGCTTGGGTAATATAAATGATTGTGTTCTGCACCAGACTATGCCAAATTATGATTTAATCAGAAAATTGGGTTCCCATAAGCAGTTTATCTTTTGGGCTTGAACATAGATTTGCTTCCAATAGCTGGAACTGAGTTTAAAACTTTTAATTAACCCAAAAAATATTTTGCAGCGCCGTCATCAGAATGATTATCATACATTTATTGGAGTGGAAGACATTGCGTTTGAACAAAATAAAGGTAAGATAACAGGCAATGACCAATAAAAGTATTATTTGTTATTTTTTGGTATCATGTACCCTTGATCACATGATTTTTGTGATGATTTTTGTGATGTGAAAGAGCTCCTACATGGGAAGAAAAGGTGGAAGTTATTAGGTTAATTTGGTTAATTTACAGAAAAACTTCCGATTTCCTTCTTGTCTTCGGAGAGCGTTATTCCGACTACGAAAAACTACAAAGAAGTAAACTATGGATGACGTCATCATAGTTGAAATAAAATGTTCTATATAGAGAGCGTTATTTCAACTATAAAAAACTACACTGCACTGAGAGAAAATTAAGAGGAGAAGGGTCCGAGCGCATTGCTACGAGAGAATAGGGAATCAAATTATGAGTCTTATGCGCATGCGCACTTGAAGTCGGCGCAGCAGATTTAGACTTAGATTTAGAAGGAAAAAGTAGCTGTTTTAGGTAAACACATTCTTGAGTTTTATACAGTGTAAATGTTTATAAATGTGTGGTTTTATGTTCATGCTTCCCCTTGTCACTATAAAAATCTAATGAATCCAGACATAATAGCAGATGAAACCATGATACACTACACAGAGCACAGCTGCTTTTTCCTTCTATTTCTACCCTTCTCCCCTCATCTGCCGCCATTAACATCTCTCACAAGACTCATAAATCGGCTTTTCCCGCTAGTTTTGCTGCAGTAAAACCCTTCTCCTCCTAATTTTCTCTCCTGCACTGAGTCATCATGATTGTCGTCTATGCTGAGCTGAGTGAGACTCTTGCTGAGTTCTGTAACCGGCCCCTGCCCCGAGCGTAGTTTCTCTGCTGAGTCTCAATAGTTTCGCAGTTTTCTCCCGTGCTCACTCTTTTTTTTAACCTTGCCCGTGCTCATAATTATGCCTGTCACTAAACATCTATTAATGAGTACGTCTAATGCGGTTGAGTATCAAATCGTAACTGATGCTAATCTCTTAGCTTGTATTTCGTAACATCGATTAATGTACAAACGACGAGATATCAATAACCTCGACATGGCCGTCCTGGGACAAGGAAAACAGTTACTGGGGAACAGAGAATTGGCACTAACAAACTTTTATTAATAGTTATATGCTGGGGAAGTACGGGAAAAGGGAAAAAAGAAGGTAAAATGCTCTAAATATATTATTGAAAGAACTCTAATTACATTCAGTTGAAAAGGAATTATGCTCTTAAACTCAAATTTCAACAGATTTGGTAAAAAGTGTTTTTCTGCTGCAAGCAACTCGGCTCAGCTCCGAATTTTTTCCTTCTTCTTTCTTCTCCACGCCTCTTCGAGAGAAAATATATACGGAGAAACTTTTTACTGTAGCGATTTGACTGCGCGGCAGAAAAGGAACTAAATTAGTTTTCTGGCGCGCATGCGCATTGACGTCGGTATTAATGCCGGGATCTAATGCGCATGCGCGCCAGAAAACTAATTTAGTTCGCGCAGGGCAGTAAAACGCTTCTCCCTCTATTATTTTCTCTCTTGCCGGCGTGGGCTCGTGGGCTGAGCCTGAGCACTGCGCAGTGGACTCAGCCACTCAGCTGAGTGCCTCAGTCAGTCAGTCAAAGTAGAGCCACCGAAGAGTGAAGACCGCCATTTTTGCCCCCCCGGGGTCACGTCCCCCACCGCCCTGAAGAGTGCCAAGTGTCCACTGGAGGGCCCCACAGCGTCACTGACACTCTGCGCCTCGTTGTCCTCCTCCAGCCAGCAGCCGCTGCAGTGAGCATGCAGTCGGTCTCCGTGCAAACAAGTCCTTCAGCCTGGACATCGGACATGGACACTGGACACTGGAAAGGCCTCGCTCGAGTAAGCTTATAAGGCGTCAAGTACAACTACATTGAACGGATTCTGTACGAGATTGATTAAGGAAAATCACCGTTCTCTGATTCCCTTAAAGCAAGTATTTGAGTCTCCATTGTCACCTCCATTTTCTCTCTCAGTTTCAGTCCCTGAAGTCGAACCCCGCTCGTCCCTGGTGCACCCACTCGAGCTTTTTCTCCCCGCCAAGGCCGTCCGCCTAAGGCGCCTCTTGACCGCTACTGGCCCTCCAAAGCGAATGACTGCAAACCCGCCTTCGCCGTTGGCTGACGCAAGACATCACATGCATGGAGAGCAGAAAGGAAGGGCGATCCAGGTAATTAGACAGAAAACGTCTTGCTATCATGCTATCAGCATTCTTTTAGAGGTAATTTGGCAATTATGTAGTGCACAGTGGTTTCCGAGGGAAAAATTATTTTACTTTTATTGCATTTTTTGGTCATTTTACTCATTAGTATGGACCATTCCAAAGCACATCATAATTTAACTAAAACATGCCCAAAATAATCAATGAAAGTTGATAGTTGAAGCCTACTTTTGAGAAGTACCCTCTAAGAGAGAAAAATAACATATAACAGTTTTTATGGACTTCTACATCCCATGTGAAGGTATATGAGTGGTTTTGAGCAAAAAAATGAATTTTAGTTAATTCCTCTACTATAGTGGCTGCAACCTCTGTAGTAGTAGCAAATACTCTAAATTGTCAATTTGTCTTGAGATTTGTCTTGTGTAGTGTTGGGTTAATAGTTGCACTGTTAAAAGGTTATTTATTGATTTTCTCTTCAGTCTATCATCTGCACAAATGTATTTGAACTTTCTGTAGAAATAGAAAAGTTAAACTTTGTTGTCATCTGTTTCGACTTGACTTGTTGAGCAAACATTGACTTGCTACCTGTAAATTACAAAAAAGCTTCATACTGTCTGAACTAGGTCTTTAAATTATATATACAGGTAATTGTGTCTTATGAGCGGCAATATGCCTTACTACTCATTGGTCCTTATGTTTTACCGAATGTTGTATGAAAAACTAGCCATTTTTAATGTGGGGGCAATTTATCCAGAAACTTTTGATTTAAAGGTCTAATTAACAGTGCAGATTTATGTAGCAACTAGGTGCTGTACTGGGGTACAGACTATAGTAGCAACAGTGTTCTTTGCAGAGTGGTTAAATGTTCAAACGTTAATGTGCTTACTATTTTATCATTAGTGGTACTATAGATTGCAGTCGCTAATTCAACTCACTAATATAATTTCTCTATTTAATCTTTTTCAGGTTGGCGCACCCCACTTTGAACCTGTTGCCTAACTCTCTGTGGATATAGAGCAAGTTACTGTTGCCTACAAGATCCTTGCCTTGGCAGAAAAGGTGAAACCCAAGGAGGAGGTTCCGGTTCAGCTGGTTGGTGCGTTGAGATCTTTCCTTCTTCTACGGCACAACTGATGTCTCAAGAAGGTGAGAAAGAAACAATTTCATTAATTCTGCAGGTTAATGTTACTTTAGTAACTTTACCTTACTACAAGATGTCTTTCCATTTCTAAAATAACACTTCACTGCCTGCTTTAAATATAATGAGCAGCAAAACTTTTGGTCTTATATGATCTTGTTAAGAACAAGACGAGTACCTTGTATTTTCAGTAATTATTTCTGCAAATAAGAATGTGCAGAAGTAGATCACCAAGCTGAGCCTTAAATGCGCGCTAGTTTAGATATACTCGCGATTAGCAAATGGCAGGCATTTAAAAGTTACTCAATTTTGACAAAAAGTTAGTTAGTTACTTAAAATTGTTTCTTACCCCAAAGTTACTTTTTGGCCCAATTTTCAGTAACTAGTTACAGTTACAACTTGTCGCTTGATCAATATAATCCTTTATTTCCAGGTGGCCTTCTTTTGTCACGTGACCGCGGGCATAACGAAGCCTCACGCCCACTCGATCCAAGACCTCCGGCATTACCACGCTGCAAGTTGTGGGCTCACGAAGGCTGAGCTCAATGAGACGGAGGAGGCGCCAGGTAAGATTATCATTGGTTACATTGAGAATTAAGTTATTGGTGTTAGTCTAACTCTATGATAAGAATACAGACTTATACTTAGAAATCAGTGGATAGCTAGATGAAATGAAACCAAGCAATATTTTAGTTGGGAATTAAGGCATTGCCAATATTTCGTATTCTAGTACATAAAGTGTAACTGAGCGGGTGTTAGTCTTGCTCTATGATGAGAATACAGACTAGACATAGGTAAAAATTAGTGGATAGCTGGATGAAAGTTTATATAGTTTATTTAGTCTTTAATATTTTGTTAAATGGTCGGTTAAATGTCTCATTTTATGAAAAATGTTGTTGTTGGAAAGGAAAACATATTCTAATACTAATCCTCTTCTTTCTAGGATTTCAAAGGCCGCCAGTGAACAGCCACGGAAACCTTTCGGCGCTTCTGGACCTCGGGACTAACTGGAATTCAAGGACGCTTCACAGGTAATGAGAACCAAAGGAAACTGTTTTAAATGCTAGCAATACCTTGGTAATGTTACCAGATTAATAAAGAAGCTTAGATCATTCAGTTACAGTTGGATGTCTTAGCCGAAATATGCGTGTTATTTATCGATCGTCTGCTGTATTTGCCGGCCCGCTAACATGTGCTATTCTCAGTATTCTTCTTTTGTTTCTGACAACTATTCTTTTCCTCAATTTCAGTTCCTTAAGATGTTGACATCCCTGTGGATTATGCCAAGAACCCCACGGATTACTATTGGAGTGGAAACTGGATGAACCAGGTGGGGAACTTAACGACGTTCGGTTCATCAGCATGATTCAGCAGTAAATGCAGTTACATCATGCTCAACATTATTTAGTCGGGGAGTAGATCAAATTTATTGCAAAATATTCTATTGAGGATAAGACCGTGCATCAGACTTGTGCAGCAAGAAGAATGATAAATTTCCTACAAATTATTATTACAAAATAATTGGTTATACCGGCACTAATGTTGATTGAAGATACTTTTATGTCTTCTCTGTATTAATTTTAGAAGACAACAGCTACATAATAATCATTCATATGTTGTTTTCTCTCTTTCCAGTATAATCGTGGACTCTATGTGCTCGTCTGACAGGGTTGTGGTGCCAAACTTTGCCCTGGATACCTGGCTGTGGTGCCCTGTGATGCCGGACTTTGCCCTGGATACCTGGCTATGGCGCCTAGTGATTCCCCGTGGTGCCCGACGCGCCCTAGATGCCTGGTTATGGTGCCCCAGTGATATGAGCTCGGAATTCTACTCCCATGGACTGTCAGTTAAGTGCTATAAAGAAAGTTTACTTAATATGCTAACATAGTGTGCGGTACAGATATTAAGGGAATGTGGGACCATTTCAGGGAAGACAACTTGCGCAAAAGAGATTAGTCATCTTAGTCGCATTTTGTGCGATGATGGTATTGTAGTAGTATTTTTTATGTTAATTGCAAGAATTTGAATTCCGCTGAGATGTCTTGTATGTTATATCTGATCTGCCTGTGTCGCTGATAAAATTTCATCTGCTATTCAGGCGGCTGTACTTAATAGAATCTAGTGAGAAACTATTATTATTTATGTCCTTCAGTAAACCAATTCACATAAAATCGTTTTTTTTCCTTGTCAAGTTAAAATTGCTCTTTTGCAAAAAAAATGGCTAATGACGGATCATCGGGCGTTTTCTTAGTTTCTCCTGGTGTAGAACAGCTTGCAGAAGATTCTAGTAAATGTTTGGTTCATGTATGTAATAACATACGATAGAATTAGACCTCTATGTTGGAGCTACACAAAGTGGCAATCTTTCCGCTCAAATATTATGAACTGTGGAGTAAGAATTCTAAGAAGGGCTGCCAAGCTAGCAACTATTTCGACCAATAGTTGGACCACTGTTTTGCTTTTCCCTGAGGAGGTTTTGTAATGCACTTGCTACCTTTTTGACATAAGAGTACCTGTTTTAATAGAAGCCAGGTTTTGAAAATCTGTTTCAGATAATTTTGTCTCCATACATTTGTGAGCCTTCATGGATGAAATGGCGTCTAATATGATATAATATATCATATATATCATAATTTATCAGGATAGATGTTGCCCACTGTGGGATATCATCCGCTGGGAATGGGTCAGATAAAAATCCAGGGTCCTAATTGTTAACTGCCAAGTAGATCGTATGTGAAATATTTGCATACCTCTGTGTCTCTTAAAATATCTGAAAGCCATTCTTGCGGTGTAGTGATGGGTCCCGGATCCAAGGGCAATGATGAGGCGAGTCTAGGGTCTGGAACCCTCTCAGGAACAATAATGGAATCACGTTATGAATGAATTATCGCAAGATATAAATATATATATAAATAATGAACGCTTCTGGCAAACCCGCCTGGGGCGCCTTGCAGGATAGGACTGTAAAGTGTCACTACCGTCCTTGGGATCTTGGGGCAGCCGCTCGAAGACGAGGCAAGGCCTCGTCGCAGTGTGTTTGGCCGGTCCGTGTTCTATTTTTTTAGGACCACCCCGGGCAGG